>PVHP010014631.1:0-39613 GCA_004024765.1 Zapus hudsonius
TAACTGTCATACAAAAGGAGATGAAACAGAGAGAAAAACTACTTAAATAATATCGAACAACTTTCCAAAATTAATGATATATGCTCAGATACAGAATTTCATAGAATCTCAGGCATTATAAATAAAACCTCCAGTGAGGTATATCATATCCAAATTTCAGATGACTGAAAACATAGTGAAGAACCCTCAGGAGAACAGTGCCTTAACTATAGAGAAATAAAGATAATGACAGGGTTTCTCATTGAAATCAAAGAAAATGTGAGTGGAACAGACTATAAATTGATGAAACAAAAGAAAAATAAAAAGTGCAGTTGAGGAGTCTACATCTTCTGAAGTTATTTCTCACAGGTCAAGAACAAAAGAGACTATTCCAAATAAAATTTAAGGACCTTCTTATTTACAGACCTGCATTTGATTAGAAATAAAATGTTGCAGGGCAAAAGCTTAAATTTTCAAAAAAAAAAGTGTATTAGAAAGAATAAAAGTAAAATAAAACCTTTTATTTTCCTATTTGAATTTATCTTGCTGATTAATTTTAGCTGATTTAATTTAAAGACTAGTAGTGACTATGTCTTGGGAGCTCACAGCTTGTGAATATGTGAAATAAATTATAATAATATCCAAAGTGAAGAAATGCAGATGCACTTGACAACATACAGTTTGTTACAATAAGTGAAATGCTATAAAGATATCTCAGGGTGGACTTTGGTATTTAAGTTGTACATCATAAACTCTTGGGTCATAATTATATGGATTTTCAAAGAAAGATAAATGAAATGCTCAGAATGAATGAATAAAATTAATTCAAATAATTGTGAATAACAATGTATCTAAAAAGTAGAAAAAAATTAAGAAACAATGAAACTAATTCAAAAGCAGAAATAGCATTAATCTATATTAATTACAAAAATATTAATGGTCTAAATACACCAATGAAAAGATAGAGGATGCCTTTAGAGTAGATAAAAACCAAGGCCTATATCAAGAGCAGCTTCACAACCTGTCCATTTTTCTTCTTTACTAAAACAAAGAACATGTACTATAACTCACACTCCTTATATTCTGCTCTGACTCATCCACATACTTCTAAGTCCTCACTACACAATATCTGGTTGTGAAGGTTGTGACACAATTTATCCATTCATTTACTGAATCTCATGACATCTACAGACATGACATATAATTGCTATATACCATACAGGTAATTCATAAATTTGTTAGAGATTGATAGTCCCAATGGTTGCTTCCAATAAACACCCATGTATGGTCAGTATATACTGTAAAGTAACCAAGACCAATTAATTTAGTGAGTAATATAGTTGGACTATGCCATTTACTCAGAGTAGCTGAACCCTATAGTGCTAAATACTGTAAAATGCAATGTCTTCTGACATTATGCAGATACTCCAATGCATAAAACCCAGAAAAGTAAAAATTGTTTTCAGTCTCTAGGAGGTGACTGCCTTGCAGACCCATCTTTTTATCTCTACCACAGTATTCTACTAATGAAAATCAGAAGTTAAAATTAATGTGAAGTTACTAGAAAAATAACCTCAGTAAAGTGTTACATGGACAATGATTTTGAAATATGACTATTGACATATTTGTGACAATTATATCCAATTAAAACATCTATATTTATAAGTATGATTGAGAAATATGAAGAATTTAAAGATATCTAGCAAATGAAATAAGCATAAAAATATAAAATATGAATTCTGTAAGTAGATCTGTTTAACACATTCTTGGTTAACATATTTATTTATCATATAAAAATCAATGAATTTTGCCTTATGGGACATGTGAATGTAGAGAAATAAGTTCAGAGGTATTTGGTATCTATTGACAACATGAATGGTAATTCATGACAGGTATCATGCAGACCAATTAGAATTTTGAATGTGATAAAAGTATACTTAGTATATTTCATCAAAACAATGGAATAATTTTAAACATGAAACACACAAGCTTGGGAATCTGTCATTTTTTATAGTTAGCATCAGTGGAAAGAAGGTTCAACTGGCCACTCCTACAGTATTTCATTACTTAAATCATTCAGCTATGGAAAACTTTCACAATATAGTTGAGACACTTGAGAAGTCAGTATTAATTACAAAATTAGTCATATGAATGCTAAAATTTAATCTACCTTATATGAAATTGCTTGCTGATATTCAGTCAATAACGGACAATCAACAATCCAAATGTTCAATGTTAACAGAATTTAGTTATTAGAAAGATAAAACACAGGAGATTAGTCTACATTTCTCAAAAGATCTTAAACCATTGGATTCCTAGTTCTTTAAAGGATAAGCATAGTAATTGTTCAATAAATTTAACAATTTCAAACAGTCTGGACACATTTAAGCTCTCAATTATTTTGATATTCAAAAGAATAACAAAAATAGTGACTCACAGCATAAACACATTTGTCCTAAGAGACTGTAGCAACATGGTCAAAAACAGCTTAGATATTGTAAAGGATTTAATTTTAAGACTTAGTATCTTAGGGGCTTTGTGCAAAGTACGTTAAATTTTCAAACATATGAAAAATTGAATGTGTATTTCATTAAATAATTTATCTTGTTGGTAAGAATGTTTGTCTTCCTCAAGAGATCTATTCTCCCAATGCATTGAATACAATAGACATTCTAAAGGAATATTCTAGACAAGAAATAGTGAAGTTTTACACTCTAAATGTAAAGTAACTCTTTTAAAATGCTAGATCAAAAATAACTTCCTAGACAAGGTCTGGGATTTGAATGTCTGCCTGTATCTCAAAAAAAAATGAAGACAGGAAAGACTAGCCAAGTTAACTAACTTCTTTCCTCCACAGTGCAATTCAAAAAAAAGTTCTTTTTATATTTTTAATATCTTGCAGTGTATTGATTCATCTTTTGTCACATGAAACAATTTTTGGTCGATGTGTGCTACCTACCATCAGGAGACTAAGTTTATTTCTAGGACACTTTATGTCCAGCTAAAAGCACTGCCTTTCACAGCAACAATACAAGTTGTATTTCCCTACCCTGACTCCTAATTCTACTTCTTCCTCTGGAGTGAAGTGAGTCCCTCAACAGTATGCTACAATTGACAGTAGCATCCTTCATATCCTCCTACTGAAAATTAACAAGCAACCCTGACCCCTCAGCACAGGTATTATTACACCTCTGTTCTGTCACAGTTGATTATAATAGAATGCAGAAAAAAATATGCTTTGGGTTATGGAAATTGACGTCCTTGCAAAATAATCAAGTTGAATGAACATAGAATGAAGAACACTGGAGACAGCAGTCGGATAAATTGCAAAGTTCATAAACAAAAAATGCATTAGGAAAAATTCGACTATGCAGTGCGATGTTCACATGATCTAATCAGTTGAGAAAGTCTCACAGTCCAAATATCCTCTGCATAGAAATTAGCTATAAATACAATAATTTTTAGCCATTTTGAAGTCCTGGTAGATGGATGACTCTTGAAGGACACAGTGTCCCCGCTTAGCTACCGGCTGACTATGAGTACTTGAGGTCGTGTTATATAAGGAGGATATGTGTAATGAAGATTTAACTGCCCTGTGGAATGTGGAGCCCATTCTAAAGACATTATCAGGAGCTCTTAGTTGGGGCATTTATCTCTGATTGCATTTAGAGCACTCAGTGTCTTCAGGAGAAATATGGCGTTAATGGAACCCTACGTCTAGACTGGAAATCTTGCCGCCACCAACATCAGTCTTAACAGACAAGAATTCCTGTGTGCTCATTCTAGGTCCAGGATTTCAGAGTGCCTCAAAATACCTCATGATGATTATGATAAATTCCTGAGGCTCCTTACAGCGTTCATTGTAGAGCTAGCCATGGTTCTCTATGGAACTATGAGGCCTGTTTTTCCTTCTGGGTAAAGTTGGCTTGCTGTAGTCCAGTGCCTACATATTCCCTCTGGGACTGAAGTGCTGATGTCCTTCATCCTTAATGTGTCTGCATTCCTAAACTTCCAATTGGGATAACTGGGCCATAATCCCCAGCCTCTAGGGAATGACATTTTCTTTGAACTAGCTCAAAAAATTCACCTTGGCTTTATTTAGAAATAAGGTTCTACAGACACTGCATATCAGAGAGGGTTGCATGAGTATGCATTTGAATGTATGCATGGATGCAATGTATGAAGACATACACGTAAGAGTGTATGTGTGTGTGTGCATTTGTACACATGCATGTATGTAGTGTACGAAGGCAGGCATACTAAAAGCATGTCCCCATTCTCCCTTCCGTTCCTCGCTTATGGAGGTGAATACACAGGTAAAGGAAGTGTGAGGAATATACAAAAAAAGCTACAGTTGACCTTTCTTTTACATAGAGTCTGATCTTAATTCTATCAAAATATCTAGGCTAATATATCTGAGGAAAAGCATAAAGTGTGTTCTCCTTCACAGAACACTTGAGGAAAAGGCACACATAAAAGAAACTGTACCTTAGCTTTATAAATGGGTAAATAAAAAACACACAGTCATAGGCCATAAAGGATTTAAATTATTTTCAAACTATATTTTGTCCATTCTTCTGTTTCCAGACAAAATTAATACAAATGAAGTGAGTCCATTCTTTTTATTTTAAAAATTTCAAATATAAATCTTTTCTATAATCAAATAGTAGCCTCTTGTGTATACAGCTCTAGTCTTCTATTCAGTTTTTCAATAAAAATAATTTGTCTGTTTTGCAAGAACTTTAGTGAGTGCAAATATTATATTTTTATTCTGCTATAAAAAGATGAGTCTATCTCCACTCTGCCTTTTAGAGACTCCTCTAATATCTGTCATGTGAATGAATGAAGTGAGCAAGAGTGTATATACAGGAAACATCAATGTATATGCAGGGAACTTTTTTATATTTTATTTATTCATTTTCAAGCAGAGAGAGAGAGAGAGAGTACCAGGGCCACCACCTTGTGGGTCTGGCTTATGTGGGTCCTGGGGAATTGAACCCGGGGCCCTAGGCACTAGAGGCAAGTGCCTCTCAACCACTGAGTCATCTCTCCAGCCCCGTATTTTTTAGGGAACTTATGAATCTATATACAGGGAGCTTATGAATGAACTTTTGGTTTAGCTGCAAATTAAACTGTATTTTAAACATATTTAGAAACTGAACTATGAGGATGTGTTTTCAAGCTATATAACCTCTTATTTGAATAATCCATATATCTGAGTTTGAGGTATTAAAACTATACATTTTGACCCTTACATTTAGCACACAAAATAATGGAAACCCACTTATATTCTGTCAGGATTCATTACCTTCATTTTTTAATTTTAAAGTTCTTCTTATCCAAAGTGATTTCAATAAGCTCAGTGATCACATCCTATTTTTACACTAGCCTAGTAAATATTGAGCTTATGAAAAATTATCAATAAGAATAAAGATGATATTTTACTATACATTGTCTGCAGCATTTTTAAATGTCAAAGCGATTTATATGTTTTCCTCTAAATTATATTTAATTATATGATTATTATATGGCAGAACAGAAAAATGTCAACCTACAAACCATCCCTGGGGCATACTGACAGACAGATAGAATATTGCATATGCATGAGAAAGTTTTTGACTAAATGTTTACAGAAGAGATCCAAAATCCAAGGCAAATATATATGTAATAGGTTATTCATCCATGCCTTTTTATTCCACACAGCTTACTCAGAAGCGCTCTGTGTTTCATTTGTTTCTGAAAGCCTACTTTATCATTCATTCATATTATGTGTGGTGTGTGTGGTGTATGGCGGTGGACACATGTGCCCCATGCACAGCGTGCAGAAGGCAGGTCGCTCTTCCACATCTTTCTTTGGCACCCAGGAGGTTGCTGAACCCAGAGTTGCTGTTTTTTCAGTCATCTTGGCGGACCACCTGGCCCCAGGGCTTCTCCATCTCCAAATAATATTTATGTTTCACTGACATTCTAAACAAAGGTTTATTCTACTTAGCTATGAGCTTGCCAAAGATTTCAAATACCTAAATTAAAAATGACACCTATAATTTACTTAATCAGTTTTCAAACAATGGCCATGACGTCTTTGGGTATGCCTCGTCACTCACAGCTGAAATTTCCTATTTGTGTGTAGAGAGTAAAGTACACAGCATTCATTTGTGGATCTGGGTTCAGTTCAGCATACTTAGGGCTGAGTCTGAGTGATTAGGATGAGCCTAAGTTTAAAAGCGTCTTCACATTTTTCTTTGTGCTCACACAGTCGGTATGGAGAATATTGTCTGAGAGAGCGACTCTCCTAATTATGGTACCTCTCAGGTCTCCTTCTTGGACTTCCCCTTGTGCTGTCCCCTCTCCCAAGTGAATCTCTCCTGTAGCTGTCTTCTTGTGAATCCACACTGTTAAGCACATAGTTAACTTAGCCTGACAACAGCCATGATGGCCTGGGCGGCCTCAGCCAAAACTTACTGGAATGAATTACTGGAATGAGGAACAAGGGCAGCAGCTGGCTAATTTTACCTAACAAGATGAGGGAGATTGCAGGTGGTTATATCATGAGACAAAATGTTTATCTTGAGGGATGTGTCCTGGAATTTATCTCACCCCACCACCAAGATATGGGTGACAGGAATGGGCCAGAATTTGTAACCCCAAGGACTATGGAAAATTATTGTGTAACTCATGCTTGCTGTTAAAAGAAAAGAATATAAAAACCCCTAGAAGCCCTAGGCTCAGGGTCCATGTTGAAACTCGCTATGCTGGGCAGGTACTTGGACCCCAGCTAGCTGGAAATAAACCTCGCCATGTGACTTGCATTATCACGTGTGTCCTCTGTCCTTCTGAGGTGTGGTTGACCTCAGACCCTAATAACACTTGCTGGCATGGTGGAGAGGAGGAACTTGTCCCTGCCTTGAGTTTTAGATGAAGTCTGGGTTGTGCAGGGACTGGGAATCTGAATATTGGAGGATTGGCCTTCCTAATGCTTTCTGTCTTTCCCCCCCATGGAACACTGTGTCTACCAGGCAAGCCTGACCTTGGGCTGCTATGTTTCTCATTGGTGCAATCTGGCTTCACTTTGTATTGTCTTTCTTTCTGCCATGTGCATTGGGGATTTTTACATGCATAGAACTAATTGTTAGTTTAGTGGATAAAAAGTAAGAAAGTAAGAAAAGTTCTCTCAGATTCCATCAAAGAGCAGTCCGGCACAGCTTCTGATGGATCTATCCCCAGATTATCTCCAAGTCAAAATCATACTTGCCATGCTGAGATCTCACCCAGAGATCCAGTAGATCACCTGTGCCCGTGTTTACTCCTGCTGTCAGAGGAAGACAGAGTGAGGACTGGTGTCCCCTTTTCTTACTGGCCAGCAGGGAGGATCTCCCTTGAGACTCTGAGGCCCCTGGCATCCAGGATGGAACTCTCTGTTTTCAAAACCACATTTTGAATTTCTGAGAGCAGAGGAAGTATTCCTGTGGAAAGTTTTTAAAAACTAATGTACTCAGGCCTACTGAATGATGTTGGGTCCTCTGTGCCTGAGCCCAGGGAAAACAATCTGTCATAGTCACAATTCCAGGACACAGTGGAAGGGCACCCCTGGGGCTGGTCCATAGCTCTTCCAGTCAGAAAGACATGTGTCTTGGACATTGGCAGCTGCTTCCTGACTCCATGTAGACCCTGAAATTCTAACTTCTCTGGGAGCTACAGGAGGGTGTCTGGAGGAAACCATAAGTAGGTATAGTGCCCACTATGCCTGTGTCCTACAGAACCTCAGACCTTCACATGAAATCACTCAGCCTTTAGCAATTTATTATGTTTCTATCCGAATGTTCTTGTATGTTCTTATTTTGTGGAATCTAGTCAAAGAAAACAAATGAGCTAGCTCTTGTCTCAGGAGGCATCTGTCTCCCTCCAGGTTTTGAGACAGGTGTTTGGCAAGGCACCTTAGTTTTCTAAAAGATTCAAGGAACATTATCAGTTGGTGGGTGCTTTTTTGCTACCTCCTGTTGTAGGGAGTGGTGCTTGGGTCTATATCTGGCTCTCTGTAATCATTGAATTGCCACTGGAATTGCATGCTGACTTTTAGATTTTTGTGCACAAAATTTTAAATGCCTATGTAATTAAATGAACTGACTTTAAAAATATAGTATGCTTAAATAAATAAAATATTTTTAAAAAGCTGGAGAGATGATTTAGCGGTTAAAATTCTTGCCTGAAAAGCAGAAGGACCCAGGTTCAATTCCCCAGTGCCCATGTAAATCAGATGCACAAGGTACATTCATCTGAAGTTCATTTGAAGTGGCTGGAGGCCTGGGTGCACCCATTCTCTTCCCTCTCTGTCTGTCCCCCTCTCTCTTTCTCTCTCTCTCAAATAAATAAACAAAATATTAAACAATATATAGTATGTTTCCTTATTCATTTTTTTTACAAACAGCTCGCTGCTCTGCAAGATGAAATATATTCACATGGCTGACTTCTACATTTAGCTGTTGTGCTCAATTTTTAAATAAGTATGCACCACTCAAAGAATCTGGAAAATTATTTACCTTTTTTTTTTTAGATTCATCATCCAGTTGAACTTCCAAGGCCTTTCCAGCACAGCTGGGCTGGCCTATGCTTATCTATCAACATAGCTCATATGGAGAGATTAACAATGTGCTATAAATACAGTCTTATCATTTCCTAAATATGTGATTTTTTTTTCCATTCCAGGACTAAAGTTCATGAATTTTTCATACCACTAATTATCTCCAAAGCTTATCTTCCCTGTTATGCCCATGCGTCTCCTGGATACATGGTTCTGAGTTCCAGATGCTTCTTCCTCAGCCCTGAGTTCTCTATTCTTTGATTCACTTCTCCTCACCCTCTCTCTGCTTATCTGCTTTTATCTGTGAAATCCTGCAAAGGGCATCGGGAAGAGTGAGGAGCTGACTTTCTAGTGTTAGCACATTTGATACTGGATGCTGGGCATGCATTTAAGATACCTCTCAAATTCAGTTGCCTCATTTATAAGATAAATGTGTTGGAAACAATAAGACCTATGTTCAAAATTTCATGATTACAAGTAGTTCTAGGTTCATTGACAGCATCCTTTATATTGTACTTCACCCCACTGTGCCAGGTACAGACTATAAACATAGTTTGAATTTAGTAGATTATAGTGGGACAATCCCCTGTATTACAAATAATTCAGCCTAGGAAAAGTGAACGGAGGACATTCATGTACTGAAGACCCAATCATAGATGAGTGACAAAGCTCTGGGTTGTGTTGGAGGGTCAGGAATCCTGCCAGTTATGCAGCTACAAAGCACCTTGTTGGAAGGTGTGTCCAGACCTCGTTTTCCACATATGTTGTGGGTGCAACAAAATGCCTGTTTAGAATTCTTGCTTGAAACATATCAGGGTCTTTCAGATGAAAATCTGAAGATTAAATATAAAATAAAAAGTTTCAGTCTATCTTGACCTGTACCTAAACTTACCAGACAAAACACATCAGATTGACTCTCTACAGCCCACTGTCCTTCTCAAGGCAGGAGTGAGGTCCGTTGGCCTGCCCCAAGCTTGTAGGACAGTTGAAGACAGATGGCGATGTCAGGCAGCAGTGAGGTAGACATTAATCCACACCCACTGCAATGACAGTTAGCCTTGTGTGATGGACAGTGGTCATCCATGAAGACGCTGGCCTGCAATTTCTGTTTCTCACGTAGCTTGCTGCCTCCTCCTGAAATGAGAAGAGAAAGCTTTAGAAAAATCCATTTCAGCCTGCACCATGCTCCACTCCACAGGCGGTTCGTTCCTTCGTGCAGTGACATTTCCTTGGGCTACAGAGACATTTAATTCTATGGCATATTCAGATGGACCCGTGTTTCATCTACCTAGGCTGAGATATTTTTTGACTATGAATTTAATGAATTTCAACCTATAAGTCACCTAAGACCCTGAGAGGAAAAGGGGGCTTGTTTTGTCTTATTCCTCATTATGGAGTCTGTCTGTTCTACATTAATTGTATTTTTACAAATTTCATGCGAATGAAGCCAAAGGCCACTATGGTGGTTGAATTTTACACTACACATTTTTTCTAAGTGATATAGACTTAGTTTATTTTTTCCTTTTGTTAAAACTCTGTTTTCTAAGATGATTCCTATAGTTAAATAAATAAATGCATTTATTTTATATTTAAATACCAAAGATTTTTGCCTGAAGCTGAGAATAATTTGTAAGTATCACACCTATGATAACAATTCGATTAAAAGCCAGGTATAGCTACTTAATACATCATTCATAATAGCTCAAGAATTGAGCACAAATCTGTTAGAAAACTGTTAAAAACATCAGGGAAATGTAAATAAATAATAGCTAAGGTATTTATTTCTACTTGCAATGAGTTTTGGGAGTACAGTGGGAATAAAGACATGAGTTTTCTAACACCTCTGCCCTCCTTGTCAGACAGTGTGTCCTTATGTTATTGATGACAAAAAACTTCAGTGCTAAACACAAATACTTCACACCTGTGAGTCTGTGTGGGGGCAGGAAGAGCGATTACATGATTCACCAGTTGTTCATTATATCCTGCAGGGATCAGGGACTTAGTCACTGGAATCTAAGAAAATAGACTGCGCATGGGTTTTAGAAACAGAGAAGACATTGCTATCCATGATGGGTTGATAGCTCTTCATCCCACAATCTATAAATTCTCATTTGAAAAAGGGATCTTGCAGATTGAACAAATTAAGGATTGGGAGATGAGATTCTAGATCCAGTGACAAAGGTTCCTACAATAGAAGAGACCAAGTGGAGATAGAGAGAAGGCAAGGGGAAATGGAGAGACTGAAATCACACAGCAAAAAGCCAACAAGTGCCCAGAGCCACCAGATGCTGAAAGGGGAATGGAAGGACCCTCCTCTAGCGCTTGTGAAGGGGGTCACCTTGCTGTGAGAACTTCAAGGGAGAATCATAGAAACGTTATGTTCCAGATCTGTGAGACAGATGCTCATGTCGCTATCAACAACAGAGATCATTGTGGTTACCTTCTTGATGCTGGGATAAAGTATTGACAAAAAGCATCTGATGAAGGGAAATGATTTATTTTAGCTTACCGTCTCAATGGGAAGCTTTGTGATGACTGAGGAAAGCATGGCATGAGCAGAGGCTGGATATCACCTCTGATGTAGCAAATAGCAGCAGGAGAGTGAGCCAGGTTCTGACAAGGGAGAGTTGGTTCTAACACCTCTAATCCTGTCTCCAACAACACACCTCCTCAGGCAAAGCTCCACCTCCCAAATTGTCACCGGCTGAGGGCCAAGCATTCAGGGCACATGAATTTATGGGGGAAATCTGATTCAAACCACAAACACAAATGTTATTAAAAATTGGGTAACCAGTGCCTTTGATTCCTAAAAAGGCCCTAATTACATTTTCAAAGTCCCTCCAATGAAACAGCATGACTCCATTTGAGAATCTTTGCCATTAATGTGTATATTAATGTGTATATTAATACACATATTAATTTGGCTTAACTTGATTTTTCTTTGATCTCCTTGCCATTGTATCCCTACCCCTTAGATCAACTTTTTACATTTTATTGCCAATAATGACAGCTTTCAAGTGATAATAATATATGACATATTCTCTATTTTTCAAAATGCATTAATTTTATCCTGGCTCTTTAAGAAGCTATAAGAATTTATCTCAAACGTTTATGTACCTTTCACCTTTTAAACAGTTAAATATCCTTAGAAATTCAATATTGCCATTCAGAAAACTGATTCTGATTAATTCTTGTTTCTTTGAAAATCCCTGTCTTTCTCTTTGGATTTTTAATTTTTCTCCTGTTGTAAGGATATTTATATCACCATGCAGACAATGCTAGCTCCACATTTGTAGATTTATGTTTTTAGTTTATTATACAAAAGTCTTATTGGAAGGTTTCAATCTAAAGAAAAATAAGTTTTATTTATATTTGTTTTTGTTGTGTTTTTTCTCTGAATAATTCTGTGACTGGTTCAATTTTGTTATTTATTATTGATTCTTTCCATAGCATACATTTTGTGTTCTGCTTCAGGAATTTCTTTTTCTTCACTATAGTTTTTAATATTATGTTGCTTAATAATATTCAAAGAGCTAATGTTACTTTCTAAATGTCTTTTATTTTAAAAATACTGTTGTATTCTTTTACTGTCTATGCTTGAAAGTTTGGCATTTTCATGAATGTACAATTTTGTTTATTTGTCATTTAAGTTATACCATTAATTTGAAAAAAATTCTTTTAATATCACTTACTTTGCACTGATAGTAATTTTTCCTTTGGAGATAATTTTTGTTGAGCTCTGAGAAGAAAATATTTACTCGCCTCCAATAAGCCTATCCATCCTCACAGCTTCAGAATTCTTTTTTCACTGATCTTATAAATCCAAAACCACCTTAGAATCGCTTTGTCAAAATGTCTGGCCTGGCTCTGGAAAGAGATTTCCTTTGCTCCAAGTTTGTGTTGTGTCCTGTATTTAATTAATTTAATTTTCCAATTTCTGTTTTTATATTGTTGATGCTAGGAATGTAGGAATGTGTCATTTAATTTCAATATACTTTCAAATTTCTCAAATTTGCTTTTTTCTGATCACTTTTGCACCTTTTTTTGTGTCTGGCTTTATGTGGGTGTTGAAGAATCAAATTCAGGCAGCCAGGCTTCACTAACATGTGTCTTTAACCACTGAGCAATGTCTATAGCCTGTTTGATTATAATTTTGTTCCATTGTAGTTAATGAAAATACTTGGTGTGATTACACTACTGAGGCAGTTTAGCGTGGCAGAGCACATGAAAATAAAAAAGCAGAAATGTCCTTGGGCTTATTTTTGCAGTCTCCAATACCAGAAATCCAGAAGAAAAAATAATTGGCTAACCTGTTTTTCCACCTGACTTCCTCCCAGGAGGTGGAGTGGGAGATCTCCTAGCATTGTGGTTGGTCAAAGTTAACTTTCTGAGCCAACCTGAGCCCAGACCAATCAGCTGTCTCGCTTGCTCACCTGAGGCTGGAGAAAGGGGCTGCCCTCTGGTCTATGGAATTAATTCTTTAAATTTATAACAAGAATCCAGGAACACCACAAACTATTGATGCATGGGCATACACAGAACCCCCAAATTCCTGTTACAATATTTCTAAATTAATCAGAGCCAAAAACACTTCCTCAAAGAAAGCATTCTGGGACAAGGGAGAAGACCACTTGCCACTTGAGTATGAGGACCTTTTGTGCTGGACACTGCCAGGCATGACTTCTAGTGTCTCTCCTGATGTGCATTTGTCACCTCAGTCATGTGGAGCAGGGATCAGGGCATTGTTGGGGATCACTGGAAGAAAGCAGTTCAGAATTGAATGGACACTCAGTCACATCAAGAAAATATGCAGATGAGTGGCCAGAGGTCACCCCTCCAGCCTCTTCATGCTTATACATGGGGAATGTATAGATGCACAGACTCTTGCATGCACTTCCCACACACACCACATCATATATGCATCTCTCTCTCTCTCTCTCTCTCTCTCTCTCTCTCTCTCTCTCTCTCTCTCTCTCTCTCTCTCCGACAGAGGAGGACATTCTGTATTAATGTCTCACATCATTTTTGTGAGTTGATTAAGCTGCCATTCACTGAAGGACTACTCATCTCACTCATCTTTAGGGGCTCCAGGTTTTTGTTGATCGTGTTTAAGAAAATGCCCTTCAGAGTCATGTTGACTTTGGATTCTGTATTTGATTGATTCTCCTATCGCTCTGCCAAATGAACTTCCAGGACATTGACAGAAATGGTATTTTGTTAGAACTAATACAAGGAAAATTTGATAACTAATTAAGAATTAATTTAATTAATTAAAATTTCTTTCAGAATAACAGGTAAAATTAGCTTCACGTTTGTGATATTTCAGAGCATCAGTAAATTAATGAAAACTATTCTTTGTTTTTTTTTCTGTCTGCCCCAGTTAGTTATTAGAAATAAAAGTTAGTTTTCTCAAATGATGTAAAGACTTGATATGTGGAGAAGTCTGTGCAGAAAATATTGGATACGGTAGTTTGCAACAGTGCATTTCAATGAGCACAAATAAGGAAACATACTCAATGATATTTACAAATGCCACATGAGATTAATCATGGAAACAGTGTGACTTATTCAGACAAACATAAAATTTCTCAGCTCTACAATTTCTAGAGAAATAATTTATGAACATCTCTATCTTCTACTAATAGAGAAAATGATATCTGTGTTTACAACTATGCCCAGACTTGCACAGACCAACATGTAGGAAATCTGTTACTTTATACACTCTCTGCGGATAGAGTTTTAAAAATTGGTGATAGTATATACCCCTTTGGAAGTAAAGGTAGCACTTATTTATCTCCAAGTACAAAAGCTTTTTTATTATTACTCAAATGAGTTATTTATGCATCAGCTATAAACTTATAATATTATCTTATAGAAGTCTTGCATTCAGTTGAAATGCTTATTGTTTTTAAGATTTCCGACATGTAAATTTTAAATAATTTCATATTTCTATTTGCAGGTGGCTATCTTCTTCCTAATATTATTAGAATAGAAATAAGTATTATGAACTGATAGTACTTTACCAAATAATTTTAAATAATATTTTCATTCTTTTTAAGATATTACTTCAACTTTCCCCTAGTTAGACTGTATGATAAAACATTGTAGGGTCCTAAAAATAGTTAGAAATAGTTAGATGTAATCTAATATTTTCATCTTTCAGAGAATTAAAGTTCTAGAGATGATAACTTATCTTGCCCAAAGCCTATATACTAATTGAACTTAATTTAAAAATACATAAATATTTCTAATATCGTCCAGGACATTCAAAGTTGTGTGAGGGGGTATGTGTGTATGTGTGTATAATTTAAATTTAAGAATTAGAAATTACTGATTTTGCAAATTGAACATTGTACACTCATAGTTCATATTCACCTATAATATCAGAAGGTGTCTATTTAGAAATTGTGTCTAGGCAGAAATAATAAGTTTTTTAAAAAACATGATATAAAATCATTTTCAGGGGCAAGGGGAGGAGGGCTGGGCAGATGGCTCAGTCGTGAAAGCATTTGTTTGCAAAGCCTGCCATCCTGGGTTCGATTCTCCAGCCACCCAGATAAGCCATAGGCAAAGAGTGACCCAAGTGTCCAGTGTTCATTTGCAGAGGCAAGAGGCCTTGGTGAGCCCTTACTCACTCACACAAGTGGAAATCTGCATCAGTTCACTTACTGATGCCCTTGTGAGAAGATGAGAGCAGAAGAGACACAAAGATTAGTGACACACCTACCAGCAAGCAGAGCCCTTAGCTGGGAGAGACCTGGGATCAGTGTCTCCTTAGAGCTCAGAGTCTCTACCATCCTGAACCAAGTTTCAGTAGTTGAATTCCTTTGGTATTATAATTACTGGTTTCACATCTATAGCAGACTCATGCAATGCATGTACTATATGATATTTATGACTTCAATTGTTAATTTTGCTCTATTTCCTCCCATCAAAATCCCAGGCCATTGTTTCATTAGCATTTTCTGGAATCTAAAGACTACTTTGAGCTGAAGTATTTGTTAGTGACAATAAAGTCTTCAATAACAAGCTTAGTCCATCATTATTCCTAGACTGCTGATATTAATCAACATTGTCTTTAACTGCCATAGTTTGAGTGATTGAGATTATTCAACTTTGCATAGGCAAGAAAACAAAGGCCATCCATCCTTAAAATAATCTGAAATGACATGGGTAAGATACTCTCCACTCATATAGTTGACTTTGATTGTATATTCTGTGGGGCATTCATCTCTCCATTCATTCAAAACTATCAGTTCACCCTTTTGGACAGACAATGTTACACAAGAGAGATAACATCATGAATGGCCTTGCTGCTTCTTATTCACAACATTCTTGAGGTGAACCCAAAACCCTAATCAAAGTCCTGTGTGAAACTGGATTCATCAGACTCAGAAAAACAATAGTAAAGAGGCCAAGGAAAGAAAATTCCAGGAGGAATAGCATAACATTAACTGAGGGTAATAACACATTAAAATAAATAATAATAGGAGGAAGAAATATGAAATAATACATAAGAAGTAAGGCAGATATGTACTCATTTGATTTAGTAACAGCAGGATGGCTACCCTCCTGATTCTGTGTCCAGGGAGGAGTAGAGGAAAAGCTGCCTGAAGTGGATGTAACCCAGGAAATGAGAAAGTGGTGAGGCTCAACTCACAGCCTGGCCCTGAATAAATAACTCATTTATGCTCAAGAATCTTCCCTCTCAGGACAAATGTGTTCATATTTCACTACAAAATGAAATATTTGTCTTATAAAGAAATGACTACATAACATAATACCAATAGCCATTTTAAATGATAGTAATGATGAAGGGGTCTTCATGGCAGAACAAAGACTCCCCATGAAATCAATAATTGAACTTCAATCAAGCAAAAAGGTCTTCCTTGCAGGACAAAACTCCCCATGAAATCAATAGTCAAAATTCAATTAATCTTCAAACACAGAGCACACAAAAAGGAAACATGCACGCATGCACACACACACACACACACACACACACACACACACCACAAATGGAAAGACTTGATGTTGTGGATGATAGAATGAATAAAATACAGTATTTAAAATGTTTAGAAAGCCTTGTGTAGGCACTGTTTTGGATATAATACACACATGCATGCATACATACATTGCATACATATACACACATATAATGCGATCTTGTCTATTCTTCACATGTTACCCAGTATATCTAATATTTATAAAAATGGGATTTAAGGAGATTGAGCAACTCACCAGCCATATCTCCTTAAGCAACTCTATTTCATAGGGTGACTGTAAAGATAACCCACAACGCAAGGAAAAAAAAAACAATCATTGTGTCGTCCATCGGATTCCTGTCAACCTGAATATGGCTTTTCCTTAATGTCTTAAACCTTTAATATAAAGTCCAATCCATAGAAAGACTTGAACTGCCTTCTCTCCTACATTGTTTCCATGTATTTCAATATTTTATCTTTTTTTGTGTTGTTGTTGAACAATGGTTAACATATATTCTCAGTCAACTGTTTGCCCTTGATTTACTTTTAAGGCTTGGAATTGTTTGAATCTCTTTTTCTGAAGTCTGAAATAAGTCTCTAAGAATCCTCACTACATGGGACAATCTTTCCAGGTGGTTTTGTTGTAGTGAAGGGCAGTTGTTGGGTGTTAAAAGGAAGGGACAAGGGAGGCCCAGAGCTTTTGGATCCCATGCTGTGTCCCACTATGACATCACTGGATAAATTACTGAGATCTGTGCTCTGCTTTCCTCATTGAGAATCATGGGGACAATGGAAGTAGCTCTTGTAGAGACTCACTGAGAATATACTTTCCTTGAGATACACATACCTAAATTAAAGCACTATGACTGCCTTTAGATCTCTCTCTCTCTCTCTCCCTCTGTGTGTGTGTTATTTATGCTAAGAATTCTGTTTACTTGAAAGATATTTTGTTCTCTTTAACATACTGCTTTAGCTATTAATTTCTCGGTTGATCACTATCTTCCTTTGGCATATTAACAGTATCATAACATTCTTCCTTTTCATTCAGCTGAGATGCAGTGTCTATAAAGGTAATTTACACCCCTCTTTAGAGCCAAAAGGAAAAATATTTATCTTTTCATTTTTCTTCAGTTTCATTAAAAGTAAATCCATTTAGAATTTATTTTCTTTAAGCTGTTTAGGAATCTGAGGATTGCTGTTTCTAATAAGAAAGGGTCATAAACAGTCTCTCTCTCTCTCTCTCTCTCTCTCTCTCTCTCTCTCTCTCTCTCTCTCTCTCTCTCTCTCTCTCTCTCTCTCTCTCTCCTCTGACATAGCTTCACTGTTTCACCCAGGTAAACTCCATAATTGTGACCTTCCTGCTTCAGCCTCCCCAGTGCTGAGATCATGAGATTAGAGGCATGCAATACTCTATTGTCCTCCTGAACCTCTTGCTTTTTAGATATTTCTTTTTTCTTCCTCAACTACTACTGCACGTGAATTAAATGCTGGATAATCTCCTTTCACTGCCCTGGATTTTCAAACCTTTCCTCTCTGCCTTCTTTGGATACACTGTGGAAAATGTCTCTTAAATTAACTTCAATTTGATGATTGTCTCTGTAGCTGTAACTCTGCAATGACTAAAGAGTCATAATTGAAATTCTATTTCAATGTCCACAACATTGATTGGATTCTTTTTTTTTTATTGATTGAAGAGGTTTTTTTTTTCTTTTTCCCTGTAATGTTTACAATTTGGTCTCATAATTATATATTGTAAGTATATTCATTTTGTAATCTTTGTACTATATTGTCATTATGTAGAATAGTTTCAGGTCTATTATCTTCCTCTCCTTATGCATAATTATATTTTATGCTCTTGATAACTTACCTGTAAATATATATTTGAGTGATCATATTCATTGGGTATTAATTTGTAGAAGCAAATTCCCAAAGAGAATATCTGGACTTCCCTGACCCCCTCTTCTCAGAATCCCTTAAGTAAAGGTGTGGCTTAGGCTAATCTGGGGTGTCTAGTGATTAAGATCTGGGGCTCTCTGTTCAAAGCTGCTTTGCATGCCTACCTTCTGGTTTTGCATCTTCCCCTGCTTTCATCAGCCTCAAAACAAGTTTGTTGGTATTTGTCTTCTCAGGGCTTTTTCTTCTCTAGGTAATGGGGTGGCTTTTGCATTCTTCCATTAACATTGTGAGGTTCTACAAAGATTGCGCAGCCAAGACAGGTGGCAAGCATTCACCTCTGGCTCCCATGATGCAGGAAACTTTCAAAATGAATGTCACTTTGAATAAGCTTTAGGCGATCTGTCATTCCTAAAGGAGCTATAGTGTTTCCATTATTACTCTAGATTCCTATGGCTTAAATTTTCCCAGATAGATGTGTCAATTTTACCCAATTTTCAATGCTTTTCAGAAGATGTATCTTATATTTTATCTAGCATTATTATTTGTGTTCTGAAGAATGACCACATTAAATAACCTGGACCATCACACTCACTGAAACAAACTATCTGAGGGGGGTTTTCCTCCCTAAACAACCTCCATTTTTCTTTGCTTTGTCTTTTCCTCTATTGAATCAGCTGAGTGCTCAGGTTACATTTCTTTTATTAAACTGTGAGTTCCATGTGGACAGCAATCACATTTTTTAAAATCTTTTGTATTTTTCAGGCAAATCATTCTTGGAACATAAGAGAACCTCAAGCCTTGTTAATTGCTATATGGTATACAAATATTTGTCAGAACTCCTAGAAGCTAACTATACCATTAGGACTCAAATAATTTCTTTGTATTTTCACTTAAAATTGTGTCAAATTCTAAAGTGCATTATTTTCATGATCTTCTAAATTGTTTTATATTTATTCTAGGCAAATAATTTTTATTTGTTGGAAAATCTTGAAAAATTATGTGGAATCTAGTTTGGGATGAAAAGATTGGTACAGATTTCTAAATAAGTAAGCTTTATTTAAAAAAAATAGCTGTAACAAGGTGAGCTTCTTAATGGTATAATTTCTAATTTGACTTGGACAAAAATCCCCAAACTTGACAATTTCATAATACACATTTAGGGAAGCAGCTTAAATAGATTTATTGAAATATGTCTTTACCAGTTTCAGTCTTGCAAAATGATATATTCAAGTCTACATTTCTGTATTTTCACTGATGTCTAAATCAATGAGTGCTCAGGATCATCGCCTGTGCACCATGGATGGAGCGGCTTCGGGTGTGCATGCTCTACAAATCAGTATCCTAACATCTGTCTTCCTCCTGGTGTACACCACAGGAGTGGGTCTGTGGCTCTTGCAGAGGTTTCCCTAAACTTCAGTTCAGGCAATCACTTAATAGTACCACCTTGACAGGTGGTCTTGACAGGACATGTCTTCCAATATCATTTTCAAATGTCAATATGTTAATAATATCTATAGAGAGAATTCAAACATTTGATGCTTAAATATATTCCATTAAGTTTTCTTTTCAGAGTATGCAAGCTAGGGATATGACCCCCCCTATATCTGTGGGTAAATATGTATATTGATGTCGTCATTAGGTGGGAACTAACTTGATGGTAAACGCCACTCAGTGTTTTGTGCAACTTAGCACATCCCTTGCAGATGGTGTGTCCCATACACTGTGGAAATTATATGAAAAGAACATTAGCTGGCTTAGAGTTACATGTATGAAAGATGTTGCAATGATAGTGACTTCAGTACCCAATTCAACTGTCCATAGAGGCAAAACAGTGCATTTTAAATGGAATGGATATTTTAGAATATTCAAAATTAGATACTTTTTGGATTTTATTTAGATTAAGGCAGCCTGACAAATGAAAAAAAAGAGAAGAAATGATCAATTCCTACATATTTAGAAGGCAGTCGATGTTGACTATATGGAGTGACTTTGAAAATTGCTTCAAAATCTCCCATATTGTGCAACACGTTCCATGAAATAGATCTGTGAGCCTCATTCTTTCTACTTTGCTTTGAGTTGGGGAAAATCTTTAATTTTCATTCGACTGGGACTTCTCTGAGCTTGTGATGCCTGGTCTAGTCCTCTCTTCCCTTCTCCCTCTCTCCTTTCTCTTTTCTCTAAAGAACACTCTGAATTAGTGTTCATTTGTCTGTGCCAACAACATGATGATAAAGGCAGCGGATCCAGGACACACTGAGTGCACCTCCGCTGCCTCCCTGTGCGTCTGGTGGGTTCTGGTCCTTAATTGCCTGTCACTGAGCTCTGAAGCCAGCCAAGCTGCCACCTCCTGTTTGGTCCCGTTGTCATCTCCGATTAATCTGAATGCTGGGGTTTTGTTTGTGTGTTTTGTTTGTTTGTTTTTCCCCCATGGCTTCTACTTCATCACGACAGGCAGAATGAAAATCTATTTTCTACAAGTGATAGGACTGTACCAAAATTTTCATTTCGAAAAAAATTAAATATAAAGACTGTTTCATAAAAAAAAGGCATCTCTGACACCAGAGCTGCATGGTGTCCACTCTACCATGCTGGTTTTGAGAGCTCGTCTCTTTTCCTACTCCACTCAGCTGTGCTCCTAGTACCAGGGGTTAGCTGGTGAGTTATTTTATAAGCAAAAAGCAAGAATAAAACAAAAATTCAAGGAAGTTTGTGAAGCCATCTTGATAAATCAGTCTTTTCTGAGTACTGATTTCTATACAATATGAGGAAAAACATGTCATGTACACACATCTTATCGATATTCAGCAGTCAAGAGGCAGATTTCACATTATAACCATTATTTTTCCTATCATACCATCAACAGAGTCGCATGTACCCTCCTCACCCAGTGTTAGCAGGAGGGCTCATCTAGAGAGAAGCGTGCTGAAATGTAAACCTACCCTTCCATTTCCTTTGGATTATTAAAAACAACAAGCAACACTAACTACTCACACTGAGTTAGGTAGATCCTATTGAGACAGGAGAAGAGGCTCCACCCACAGTGACAGAAGCCTGTAACAGGCAGATTTGAGTCACCCTGTGAGGCTCAGGAAAGCCCAGACTCCAAAGACCTTGCCACCTGCTTTATTAATTTTTTTGAAAGTCTGCAGTAGCCGTTGCTCCATCTAGAAGCAGGATCTCCTTCCTGCTACTTAGTGGATGATAACAGGAGAGGGGAGGGCTCAATAGGAATTGTTAAATCCTTGATTGACCTCCTGATTAGTCCTGTGATGGCTAGGTTTTGTTGTAAACTTGACCTTTTTAGTCATCTTGGGTGGGTCTCTGAGGATGTTTATAGGAAGGCAGCCTCTCAGTAAAGGGAAGGATGTAAAGAAGCTCAGGAATGCTGGAAGTAAACATCCCTTCCTTTATGGGCAGTGAAGGAAGGAAATTCCAGAGACTCAGGAAGCCATTAAGTCTGGGATAGGGTTGCAAGACCTCCACCCTAAGGCTATATAAGGGGCAAGATATTTCTTATCCTTAGCCCCCTGCCTGTTTGCTTTTTTGTGTGCATGTTGTTGGTGGTGATAGGTTTTTCTCTCTTCTTGGACCTATGAAAGAGGGCCAGCCTCTTACACTCTTATGGAACTTCCCCCGGATCTATAGCTTCAATAAATCATTTCCTCCCATAAACTGTGCCTGGTTTGAAGATTCATCCTAGCAGTGTGTGTCTGACTGAGACAAGTTCCTATTATTTTTGCTAAATTTGCATGACCAATCAGGGTCCACCTTAGGGTATATATAAACTCTTGCACTCAGGGCAGCTGGGCAAGAATCCAGAGAGAGATGATTCCAAAGGGAAATAGCAGGCCTGGCAGGGAGTAAAGTTCCTGCCCCAGTGTAGAGACAGACTTACCCTATATTAGCAGAGAAAGATTTCTGCACCTGCCTTGAGGCAGACTGGCTCTTCCAGAATCTGAGACCCACTACTGGATCTGAAATAAATTTAGAAATTCATACACATGCAGATACAATTAAAGAATGAACTAGCTACATTTATATATGTAGATACAATTAAAGAATGAACTATCTACATTATTGAACATGAAAGTAAATGAATTTGATAATTATTGCCTTTATTATTCTTCCAATTTTATCATTATCCACATAGTTGAGATTCATGAATTATAAAATTCAATGATATTATATGATCCCAACACTGTAGAGAATTCTATGATGCTATATCTATGTCATTTTATAATGGGTCATTAAATTCTATTTTATTCTCAAAGAGCTCAAATGCAAATGTCTACCAAGAGGCAGGAATGATAGAAAACCTATTAAAAGTTGAAGCACACACTATGATGTACCACTAAGAAAATAAAAGCTATTGCCAATAATTACAAAATACTCATCAGAAATGTTTGCAGAAGAAACAATATGCACATCTCCTGAAATTCTGTCATCCTTCAACTACTTCCTTTAATAGTAAAGAATAACATTGGTTAAATATGAGTATCCGTTATGATATCACTTGAAAAGCAAACCCACTCACCACACAGTTGTGGTGGGCCTGGGTCCAGTTTTGAAACACTTGAAGCCCCTCCTTTATTTCCAACTTTCTTCTCCATATTTAGAAAGGAATGTGGGTACGTCAGCCAGTCTGGTGATCAAGGAGAAGGAAACGGAGGAAGGCTTGTCTCTCCATCTTGTTCAGTTATCTCCAGCTGATGACCTGCAATAAGTCTGATTTTGCCACTGGATCACTTCATCACTTGCTTTTTTCATTGTTTTGTATTATTTATTTATTTATTTTGGACACAGGATATTGCTATCTAGCCCGGGCATATACATTGAGGTCTGCAGCCCTGTGTAGAACAGGCTGCCCTCAAACTTTGAGTCATCCTCCTGCCTTTGCATCAAGTGCTGTGATTGTGGGAGTGTGTCACCATGCCTAGCTTAAAGCTCACATTACACCTACCGCTCCTGCCACTCATTTTAAGACTTTCTTGAAACTATTGCTAAGGAGACACAAAGAACATCATGTACACCCTTACTCTCTGCGATCTTGCGAGGTCAAGTCTCCCTCTTTCATAAGATTGTATTCAATTTAAAAATGAGACATTAAAGAACCAACAATAGCTACATCATTATTACTGAAGATGTGACAGGCAGAAGGTCTCTAGAGTTGGATAAGTCTCCCTCACGCAACACACAAACACACACACACACACACACACACACACACACACACACACACACACACTGATCAGCTAATCATGGAAAGAATAGGAAATGGTGTTCTTCATGAAGTTTATATAAAAGCTAAAGTGAGACACCATGAATACCTTCTCCCTAGCCTGCCCATCAGACACCCAAATATTTTCCTCCTTTCTGCCAACAATGGAAGAAGGGAAGGAGGCAATGCACATAGGTAATTTGCTCAAGGTTTTCATATTCTCCCACAGAAATGAGCAACAGGGTGATGCTTAATCAGCCCTGTGCAAGGTCATCCTCAGGACAGCAGACTAGTGAGCTGAAAGGGAAATCGCCTTTCCAGCAGCAAACATGTAGTAGGATGGCCCAGAATTCACCTTCCGACCTCATTACATGATAGCTGAAGTATAATCTGAGCCAAAGGCCAACTCTGAAAGAAATACCTGGACACCTTTGATCACAGTAAATCCAGGAAAATGCCCTAGGAGCCAAAAAGTCAAAGATGTAGGTAGCCACCAATCTTAAGATTGAGGGATATTGATCATCACGAAGGGACAGACACTGAAATATATTCTGTTGCCGATGCTATCTTTTGGTCTAGAGCACAGAATTAATTTATTAATCATTTATCATTTGTATATTAATGTTTTTCACTAAGAGTGAAGTCACTCGTTGTGCACTCTGGAAAAGTTCCAATTCAATGCACTTGAAATTATGAAGTGAAACCGTCCACAAGGATCATACTGACTTTCCCGGCTGTAGAAAGCCAAGCTAAGCCTCTAATGCACCTGACAGCAGCCTGTGCTGCCTGAGAAAGTCTGTGGAAAATGAACCCAGACTGTAAATCAGTCATTTCACCATGACATCATAGGGTAAGAGCAATGTACTAGACTTCCACATTCCTGAAGTTCATGTTATTCATGACCAGGCATACATAGAACTGTTGAAATGAGTATGATAAAATAAATAGAGGAGTTTTGTATGTGCATAGTAGGTGTGGTGTGATGTCTGAGGAGCATACACATGTATGTACAAATATGTTGCCCAGAGGGGTCATACAGAGACCATAGGAGAACATCAGCCCCCCCCCCGCCATTATTCCTCCTCATAATTTCTTGAGACAGAGGCTCTCACTTATTTCAGAGCTTGCTGTTTTCATGAGCCCCAGAGATCCTCCTGCCTCTGTTCCCACAGAGTTAGAGTTACAGTCATGCATGGCCACACCCAGCTTGATTACATGAATTGTGGGGAATCAAACTCAGGAGATTTCATGTCCCCAAGAGCCCTAATTCTGTATGGGAAGTGCTCTTCACAACTAAGCCATCTCTCCAGCCCAGCCCTGATAAATCTTTTTAAGTGACAAATAGCCCTTAATTATAAAAAAAAATAAAAAATAAAAAGAAACCAGAACTCTTTCACAATATAACATCCTCCCACGTGGACGTGTGAAGCTGAGAGTTGGGTCAGAGTAGGACCTCACCTACACTCCCCGAGATGAAGACACACTGTGCACTCTAATTCCTGTCCCAGAGATGAAGACATACTGTGCACTCTAATTCCTGTCCCAGAAAATCTCTTTATCCAACATCTTTTACTGGGTTAGACGAAATGATACCACAAAATTACTGATGTAAGAAATATATTCCATGTTAAAAATAATGCTGGAATTGCAGGAAATTCAAAAAGACTAATTTTAGCTCCTCAAATTATTTCCTATTGCCTATACAAGGCAATTTGAAAAGAAAAGTAAAATATCTATAAAGTCCAATGATGCTAAAGTCAGATTATGTTCTCAACCCCGTTCTTGCTCATCTCCACGGGCAGGAGACCATCTGTCCTTCTGGGACAAGAGCTCTTCAGAGCCTTGTTGCTTCCTCCACCTTCACCTCCGCACAGCCCTGTGATCCCTGTGCAGGGCAGCCGAGGACTGGCCCTTCTTATTGAAGACATGCAGTGGCTCTTAGCTTTCCAGAAGGCCCCGCACAAGGAATGCCACGAGGCCAGGACATCAACTTGACCTCTACCAAATTGCAGCATCTGTGCGTAGGCTTTGGGGTCTCTTTCTAAGTGCTTTTGACTTTCCTGCTCCATTTAGAAAAGATCAGCTGGCTATTTGCTTCTTCCAATTGCTATTTTCCTTTTGAACTTTTCTCTCGAGAGACCAGTACTTGGGCATCAAACTTTGTTAATATCTATTTTTATTATTTGCGTTCTAACCCTGGTGTTTCTTTTGCTGTGTATCCCTAGGCATCCCCCATGGTGTAATGCATGGGATGAGGAAGTTCTGGGACTGCTGAAAGGATCTCTGTTTCACCAGTATTTCCCACTTTTTATGCATGGGCAGACCATGCAGATGGACAGTCAACTGTCCATCTGCATGGTCTCCCATGGGATCCTAGATGATAGGCAAGACGTGGGTCATGTCTTGCCAGGATATCAGCAATCATCCCATGGCTTGTTGGTGAAATTGGATTATCCACAGCTCTCATGCTGCCTTCTGAAAAATATAAACAGAATCTCCATCAGAGCGTGAGATCAGTATAGGTTAAATGAGACAAACATTACAAATTTGACAAGATTCTATTGTGAGCAGTCTCTCTGTAGCTCTCTGAGAGTGGGAATTTCCCTTTGGAGCCCAGGTTCTTGGTCCCCATAAGATTTTGCCATGGATCCTAGTTCCAGTTAGGATCTTACCTTTGGCCTGGGGCAGGTATTCAAGAGCTTTGACAAAAGCCTGTCTTGTTTTGGGGACCTCATGGGTCTCTTTAATAAATAGCTCTGTGTGGGAAGGAACCAATGACTGGACAGGGAGTTGCAGGTTTGATCAATTTTTCATGGGGTGAGGTCTACTCCCATTCCACTCATGACCCCTTTTACCTGGTGATGCCCCCAGAGTCCTCAGGAGCTTATTTTATGAAAGTAAGGGATTTTTTCATATTGCTTCATTATTTGTTTAGCTTCTTGTATAAGTCCCTTCACCCTCCCATTCCCCCCTAAATTCCTTCCATCCCCTTTCACAATTTCTCAATTTACCTGTCAGGTTTGCTTAGGGTTTAAGCTTAACCTGGTTAGGAACTGCATAGGAGGAAGAGTATGTGGCATCTGTCTGAAAATTTTAATTTTTTATTTCTTTGAGAGAGAGAGTGAAATAAAGAAAAAGGGGATGCTAGCCACTGCAAAGGAACTCCAGATGGATGCACCACCTTGTGCATCTGGCTTTTCGTGGGCACTGGGGATCTGAACTCAGGCCCTTCTGATCTGCAGGCAAATGCCTTCACTACTGAGCCATATCTCCAGCCCCCAGTTTGGTGGTTTTATTGCTGATACATTTGAGAATTATTTTCACATACAATGACACATCACACCTAAATATCACAATATGTACCCCTGGTGTGAAGAACTCTGAAATATCTGTATTAGAATGGTCATATTTGGAATATCTAACATTAATTTAGGACTATTTCCCAGCATGCAGATCACATTCATGTTTTCCAAGCATCCCAACTTCGCCCTTCAAAGCTGCTGCTGTTCATGTATGCATTTGCTAGGTCAGCCTAGGATTTTACTAAGGCTCATGCTTGGCATCATTTATCACATTCTTAGTGGGATTTTCCAAACATTTTTCCTCTTTTAGATGAGAAATACTCTATTGCATATGATGCCAACATTCTGGGTTGGTGGCAGCTTCCTTTTTAAACATTTACCTTCCTCATGCCTTCCTGGGGATCCAAGTCCCATAAATCTTGCAGGCACTGTTCTCTTGGAAAGCAGACAACACTGGCATCTCTTCTTTCATTTTAAATAATCTCGGTCATCTTCAATCTCATCCATAATTATATTAGAACTGCAATAATCTTCTGAGTAGCCTCCTCAGAAATTGACACATGTTTTTATCAGTTCCTTAGTGTGACCGCCCATGTCCTCAGAAACACCTCAGTGGAAGTCTATGTTCTCATCAACAGCTCCTTGGCTTTTTCTGGGCATTCTGCCTGACTCCTCAGTCAGCTGTAGTCGATTACTTTCCAGTTCAGTTGGTAGCGACAGAAAATTCTCTTCACCTGTAACATGCTTTCACCTGCTTTTAGACTACACTCTATATCCTGAAGACTATCCTGGTCTATTCTGTAGACCCAGGTTGAGTTCTGACATCTGAGATGTCCTGATGGCATCCAACTACTCCTTCGTGCTTCATTACAAATCTAACAGGTCCTGTGCTCTGTTTTACTCTTTGCTTACTGTAGAACTGAAATATGAACAGTCAGAAATACATTTATTCTTAATATCCCATAGGCTAAATGACATTGTTGAACTCCTTCTTTGTCTGTATAGACTAGGAAGAACATTACTCTTGGGGTCTCTAGAAGACAGATCCTGAGACAAGAATCTGGGAACACATGGTCCTTTGAGGATGTGAGGGACAGGCTTCATCCTCAGGATTCTCTGAGGTGCCTGGCACTGCAGCCTCATTCCCATCAGGAAGAAAAGGGCTTGCTCGTGGTCACAGTGAACGTGAAGGGAGATGACCCCATGACAGGCTCCAGTCATGGAAAGGCAGGGCTCCAGTGAAGAGCGAGTGGCTCCCTCTCTAAGGTGAGATGGGGTGGACATCATGGACATTTCTATAGCAGAGAGGGCACCTCCTGCAGCTGCTGTGTGGCCCATGGACCCAACTGCTAAGAAGCCCCAGAAAAGTGATTGCTTTAAAATGCAGAGAAGTTATCTCCATCACCTCAGGCCCTTGAGCACATGTTCCCGCTCTCAGGTGATTAATGAGATATCATTCTACTGTGTTGCACATGCAAACATCCAGGGAATTTTCATAGACAACCCTCTTATGCTTTAATGCAGTTGATATTATTTAGTTATTAAATAATTTTTTCTAGCTTCAATTCTCCCTGTGCAAGCTCTAACTCAGAGGAGGCTAACGTCAGAATGTTCTTTTATTCTGGTAAAGGATGATGTTTTTCAGAAGCTCCACCTTACATTCTTCCTTCTTTCTTCTTTGGTCTGCCCTAGGCATATTCTCTGACCTGAACAGACTCTGCTTGAGAGAATTCAGAGACAGTGTCCAGATGAGATGTCTGGAAGGAAGTCCTTCATTGAGCTGCTTGGGTCATGAGTTCTAGGAGATCCCACCATCCTCCGTTTCTCTCAAAAGGGTTCCTGGAATCCAAAGAACCCATTAATTATCACGATCTGCTTTAAATCCCACACACTAGAATATTCTGTTATGCTTTGGCATTACAGTGCTCATCATGTAATATTTCTCAAGTGGTATAATAACACAATGGGAAACGGAGCTCGGGTGTACACATCTGCAATGATGACCCCTGAGGCCCCTCACCATTGCTGTATTTATTAACTGCCAAGTAGAATGCAGAAACCATATAGTTATCCAAATTCCTCAAGGGCAAATATTTTACTGAGGAGAAAAGGTATGCACATAGCACTTTAGGGAGCATCACTGATATTTAATTCTGACCTTTCGTAATATCCCCAAGGTTCGATGATGAAGTGTCCTTGGAAGGGTGATGGTTCAGAGTGGACTGCATCTAGCTCTGTCCAGCTCTACTCAGAAGCTTACTCTGGAACACATGTGAGGAAGGCATTTTTACAGTCAAGGGAGCTCAACAGCTCTCCTTACCCAAGAATGTGCAGGAAAGAAGAAGACACAGTGTTCCTGGGGGATCTCACCCAAAGTAGGACCTAGAAAGAGTAATGGAATTTCTCTTGACTCTAATCACTGGGCCGGCTTGAGTTTTGAACAGTGTCTACTTTTTACAGCCACATTTGTGATACACAGACTATTATATTTCTCCTTTATTATTCCTTAAGACTCAGGACTCCACATGCAAAGTTAAAACAATACACTAGGAAAATTAATCCTGAGATTTTTGCCAATCCAAGGAATTTGACTGAAAAGCATGAGGGTAACTGGATCCTACCAGAAAGGCATCTTTCTGAAACTGACCCCTTCAGACACTACGAGAAATACAGGTTACAAGTTGGGCTTCTTACTGCACACATCCATGTAAAGGTCAGTCTTTGCAGAACCATCTGCCCTTACCTCAGACCTCTGCCTCCAAACTGCTCTATTCTTTCCACAGAACTCACTTGGTAACCAAATATTCTTTTAAATCCCTGTGTTCACTTTGGGTTTATCAATTGCAGGGACATTTTCTTTTGCTAGAATTCACATTTCATCCATCCGCCAAGAGTGCAAGGAACTCAGACAGTGTAAGGTACTGTTGTAGATCTCACAAAGGCCATATTCTGACCAAGAATTTATATTAAATGAACATGATTTAAAAATAAAATGGTAAGAGTTTTAAGTATAAACCATGGCATTCCTAGATTTCTTTTACTGAAAGGGCAATACCTTTGAAAGACATTTTCCTAAAAATTGCCATTGTAACTTTCCAGAGGGTGGAGCAATTTTGCCTTTACTAGATGGTGGACCTATTTTACCTTTCTGGAAGGTGGAACTATTTTACCTTCCCTATAGGGGTTTTCCAAATGCTAAATGACAACACATGCCAAACAAAACCCACCACCATTTAAAGGATCCAAGGGCTAGGAGATGTCTCAGTGAGAAGCATATATGCTGTGCCTGTTTGAGGACTTCAATTCTACCCCAAGACCCCAAGAAAAAAACTGGAAATGTCACACACACCTATCACCCCAGCTTTGATGGGTACAGAGACAGAAGGATCATCGGAGCGCTGTTCAGCCGGACTGTATGAAAAATGGCACAAACTCCACATTCAGTGAGAGACCTTGTTGTATCAAGGAATTAAGACAAAATAGTAATTGAATATATGCAATGTCCTCATAAGCCCAGGGCACACACACTTGTGTGTGCGCGCGCGCACACACACACACACACACACACACACACACACTTCATACTATGCACACTTACATAAATAATAAAAATGAATAAATAAAACAAATTTAGAAGTCATGCATAATGGCACATGCCTTTAATCCCAGCACTTTGGAGGCTGAGGTGGTAGGAGGATTGTAGTGAGTGTGAGGCCATCCTGAGATGTCATGGTTTGATCCAGGTGTCCCCCACAAACAAATGAATGTATTTTTAGTGATTAATGCTCAGCTGATGGCAGTTCAGGAATTAAATCCTCTCTGGAGCTGTGTTGTTGGGTGTGGGTTTATGGGGGTTATAAGCCAGCTCCCCCTTGCCAGTGTTTGGCACACCTTCCTGCTGCTTTTTCCAGTGCTGTGGCAGAGGTGATGTCCAGCCCTCTGCTCATGCCATCGTTTTCCCTGCCAGGATGGAGTCTCCCCTCGAGTCCATAAGTCAAATAAACCCATTCCTCCACAAGTCGCTTTTGTTTGGGTTCTTTCTGCGCAGCAACTAGGAAGCTGACCGCAACATGAGACTACATAATGAATTCCAGGTAAGGCTGAGCTAGAGTAATAGCCCACCTCAAAATAAAATAAATTTCAACAGGACAGGATAAAGTACATGAGGAGAACTAGTAATCCTTCACAGGGGACCATAAGGAATAGAAAAGGCACATGCCTTTGGTCCCTTACTCAGACTTGATAAAAGACTTGAAGGTTTTCAGGAGTGATGAGTATTCATGGAGGTTAAAAGGATTTTGAGAATAGAGTTGGTTGAGGAAATTGAGAAAAGTAGAAACAGTACAGGGTATGAGACACGGCATAGGACCTGCTGTGGGATTTAGATTCATTGTGTGGTGAACCACAAAAATATCCTTTGGATTAACATACCAGTTACACTGAACTTTCTGACCAATAGCTCTCACATCACACTGAGGGTTAAAACTGCTGAGCTTTGGCTCAGCTTGGTGGCTCACAGAGTACTCAGGGCACTGGCAAGGCTGAGGCAGGGGGACCGCTTCCAGCTTAAGGCCAGCCTGGGCTATATAGGAAGTTTCAAGCCAGCATGGGCTACAGTGTGAAACCCTGTCTCAAATATTAGAAAAAAAAACATAAATGGAAATACTGAGACATAAATCATTTCCATTGATAAGTAGGGAAGATGAGGTGGTCATTGTAAGGAAACTGGTTATCGATATGAGCGTGGCCAGGCTCAAGGAAATTTCAGAAAGCAATGGACTTTTTGAGCAGTTTGATATCTTCTCTTTCTCTCTCTCTCTCTCTCTCTCTCTCTCTCTCTCCTTTCTTTTTTTTTCTTTTCTCTTCTATTTTTTTCAAGGTAGGGTCTCACTCTAGCCCAGGCAGCCCTGTAATTCACTATGTAGTCTCAGAGTGGCCATGAACTTTAACTCATGGTGATCCTCCTACCTCTGCCTCCTCCTAGTGATGGCACTAAAGGTATGTGCCACCACACCCGGCTTTTTTCTTTCTTTTTGTTTTGTTGCTTGCTTGTATAAGTACATGTTGTGGACATAGGCATATATATATATATATGCCTTTTCATGTTGTGCAGGTACATTGTGTGTTCAGATGCCACAGATGCCAGGGCTTAATATCAAAGATCGGATTCAATCATTTTCCACCTCATTTTTCGAGACAAAGTCTCTCACTGAATCTGGAGCTCACCAGTTTGATGAGACTAGCTAGACATTGAGCTCCAGGGTTCCTCTTGTGTCCAAGTCCCCATTCCTGGGATTGCAGGTGCATGCTCCCGTGTATAGCATGTTGTGTGGGTACTAGGGGTCTAAACGTACGTCATCATGATTGCTCAGAAAGTACTTACCCACTAATCCATCTGCCCCAACATGTTTTGCCATTCATAAATAGATATTAAATCCCTTCTTTCTCTCTGGATGTTTATTTGTCTTGTCACACAACTTCTAGTTGTTTGTTATTGTTTGCTAAAAACTGAGACAGTCCCAGGTTGGTACATCTACTGCTGATACAAAAGTTTTACCACCTCATAGTTTATAATTACAAAAACACAAAGATCCATAGAATAAGTGACATAGATAGTCCTTATCTCTACAATCTTGCAGAACAGCAATTGTGACACACAATAAGTACAAGTGACAAGAGGAGTGTCTCTTGGTACCTAGAAACATGTAAGTTCCTTGGTTCTAACCCAAATTATTGCTGTAATTTCTTCCACTAAGATCATGAAATGCTGATGTATAAACTAAGTCTTGTAAAATCCTCTACCAAGTCTAGGCTTAGTTTGGCAGCAATGGTTTAGTAACATTAAAACTTAACACTGTTCCCTAAATGAGCTTGTGTGCTTCTCTAGCTGGGTGTTACCTGGTCATCTTTCTTAAGTTGAATAATCATATTTCATCTTTGTTTACTGGACCTGAGTTGACTGCCTTGATCCTTCTGGGGGCTCTGCAGGTACCCATGTTTATTCCCTTCCCCATTACTTTGTTTCAATTTTCCAGATCCCCTTGCTTCTTGTTACCAGGGTTTTTTTTTAACAGCAACTTCATTGTAGTTCTTAGCAAGGACCCAACTTCAATGAGTGCTGGAAACTTATTCAATAGCCCATCTTCAGAAAACCTCATATTCTAGTTCACACGGAGCCCTTCCTTCTTACTTTGTTCTCAACCAATGATGGGGGGGGGGTTCTGTTTCCACCTTTGTGGAACACTTGTGAAGCTTTGCTCTCAAGCCTGTGTAGTTCCTGGATCCTCAGTTTCCCTGACTTGTCTCACAATACTAGCAGGAGACAAGCTGCCACTCGATGACTCAGCCAGAAAGAGTTACATCTCTTCTGTTCTCTTCTCTTGAGACCAGCATTTCAGCTCATTTACCATTCTCTCATGTTTACACATTTTGCCTTAAAATTACATAGACACATCAATATGAAAAGGGAAGTGTTTGGGTCAAAATGCAATATGTTTGTCGTACAGAAATGAATATATTTTCCTTAGGTCTCAATTTCTCTATTTTTCCCTTGTCTGATTTTGATGGAAAAGAGGTCAGAGAAGAATCTATTTTACACATTGTTGTATTCTATTATCTCTACCTGCTACATAGATAGGTAACAAAATGATATTCCGTGAAATATTAAAAACTTTGCTAAAAATAGAATAAAGAAATTTTCAAGTCAGGCACCAACAAGGGCAAAGTAAGAAAACATGCTGCAAAGTTTGTGCAGAATATCCAACAAACAGCTTTTAAGCGAACAAAACTGCACCTCATCCACACCTAGGTGCCAGCCAGACACTTCGGAAGGGACCACCAGTCGGGGTCCTCCACCCCATGGAATTCCAGGTCAGGTAAAAAAGTAGAGACAATAGGTTACACTGAGCTAATGTTTTCCATCAGCATGGAGGGAGGAGACTCAACTGAAAATGTCAACAGCAGGGTTAAATGTGCCATAAATCAATGAACTTGGCTGTGACCCACCTGCTCTAAAGGCAGAAATCATACCTTTAAAATAGAACAAGGAAGTGGACCAGACCTACAACAACAACAACAAAAAAGGCTCTGGGATTTTTTTTGGCTCCATATCAGGCAGAATGTGAAATGTACCAGAGACTCCAGTGTCTGGTCTCTTGGCCCCCAGCTGAGGTTTGCTGTGTGAGAAGGTTGTGGGGCTTGTAGGAAGGGGAGCCTCCCTGAAGGAGGTGGGCCACTCAAGGAGACCCTTGGGATTTTATGGTCCAGCCCCACTTCCTGTCTACTCTCTGCTTCCTGACAATGCTTCTCTCCCCTGCCATCTTGCCTTCCCCACCATGACAGGCTGTATCCCTTGTAACTGTAAGGCAGATTGAACCCCCCCCCAACACACACACACACACACACACACTTGTGTTTCTTTCTGTCCGGTTTCCATCTGGTCACATCAACAAGAGAAGTAACTAATACAGCTAGTTTCACAGTCACTTCTGAGTACCATTGACCTGTAGGCTGAATAATGAAACCCCCACCTCCCATGCTTGGCTTACAGGGACATCACTGCTAGGTTTTTCAACATCCACGCTCTTTCCCTTCTACAAGCCACAGTGCTGTAGGTTTTACCTGACTATGTTGCATTCAGCCAGTGCTACTTCTACTGCAGAAGATTGACCAAGTCGGGATGGCTAGAGATACAGGTGGAAATCATGGATATATACCTCGAATATTGTGTTTGCTATAGACTGCTTGCTCCTCACTCTGTCTTGCTTTCTTCTGTTCAAACTATAGGCGGTTCTTGGGGAGAAGGGGGCTCCTCGTTGCCTTGAATGACCTTGTAATTAGTTTATTTCCAAAGGAAAAAGAGATGTTGAATTCTATTGTGTCTTTATTACAGAGACTTACCCGTACTCTGAGGAAGGCTTTATTGATGGTGTCACATATAAGTTCTACTGTAGAGAATCCGATAAACTACTGAACATGATGCCAACCATTGAAGGCATTCACATTGGTTTAAGGTGTCAGAGAGATGGTTCAGTATATACTCAGAGTTAAAGTAGATAAGACTCATGTTATAATGACTTAGATTGACTGAAATCTTGTTTGCAGAGAAGAAAAAAAAAATCACTGTCCTTTTTATTTACCGGCTCCCCTCAACGCCCCTAGTTTGATTCCAGGCATTTGACAGGAGTGACCCTTGTTTTGGTCTGATCTTTTGGGAACTAGTACAGAGATACATTCAAAACCAGTCGCATTTTATGTTTTCTGTTGAAAATGTTGAATGAAATTGTCAGTTAGTCTAATGAAAATACCATATAATGAAGCAATACTCAGACATTAATAGACTCAAGCCCCAACCGCCCCCCATCCACACACATACACCTTTTGATAGAAATGGTTGTAATATTTAGGCTATGAAAATTAAGAAACAAATGAGAAATAGAAGAACATAAAGTTCAGAACCTAAGGCCAGCCATGGAGGGAGTTAAAGGGAAACCGTCAAAAGAATGTGAAGGAGATATCCAGTGATAACAACCATGTAGCACTGTGAAGGGTTATCCAGTGATAACAACCATGTGGCCCTCCTGAAGAGTGAGTAGACAGGACCCAGAACTGTCACTTAAGGGGATTAGAGAAAAGATAATGACTTGAAAGTGACAGGGTGACATGTTTGAGAGAGAGATTTGCAGAACTAAGGACAGTAACACACTAGACAATTAAGTACAATGAAAATACAGGTATTTTATTAATTCTAGAGAAAGTACATTTTAAACAAGGAATAGATAAACCTTGACTTCTAGCATGATTTAGTAACAAAGTGTTCATATAGCCAAACGACATAGGTATATCTTGTTAAATGACAATTGTGCTGTAGCAATGCAAGCAAGGAAGTGTGTGAGCACACATGGACAGGCATGTGCAAGTGTGTGCATGAATTCTGTGCATTCATACGGCACAACAACAAAGAAATGATGCTAACCAAGTGTGGCTTAGTGAACCAGGGAGTTTATTAGGGTTTCTTAGAGGAGGGTGTGTGACTCCACGCGGCTGCATCTCTGAGAAGCCCATCCGCAGCAACTCAGAGGCTGTGTCCCTGGAGTTCTCTGTGGACCATATAAGCGGCTAGGATGGTTGGAGAGTCTCCTTTCCTTGGCATTTGTCACTGCTTAGATAACTTTACAGAGGAGGTTTTTAAAAAAAATATTTTGAAATTTCAAAAGTTTCCTGGGACTTATGAATTTTGTTTACTTCATGAGCCTGTAAATTTCATTTACTTCTGGAGTCTTAAGGGGCCTCCCTCCAGAAGAGAATATTTCAATTCTACTGGGAAGGGAAAAAAAATATACAAACACACCAACTTGTGTGTGTCCTTTGTAAGTGTAAGAGATGACCAAACAAAACAGAATTTTTTGTGTTTTTTTAAATATTTTATTTATTCATTTTCTTTTTCTTTTTTTTAATGTGTATAATGCATTTATTAATTGGCCTTTTGTTTGTATCTATATGCTTATGCAAATGATCTGCTTAATTAAGGATTAAATTTTTTTTTATTTTTTTATTATTATTTTTTTATTTTTTTATTGTCCATAATGAGTTACATTATTTAGTGGGCAAACCATGCGTTGTTATCCCGAATTCCCCGCTTCCCCCCCTCCCCCTCCCTGATCAGTTGTATATCCTCCTTCGTGGGCTGTCTGTATTAGTCCTTGTGGCAAGGGATCCTGAGTAGAGAGAGAGAGAGAGAGAACCAAGGTCACCACCTTGTGTGTCTGGCTTATGTGGGTACCAGGGAATCTGGGGAATTGAACAGGGGGCCTTAGGCACTGGAGACAAGTACCTTAACCGCTGAGCCATCTCTCCAGACTTTTTTTTTTTTTAATTGAGAAACCGCAGGTAGGGAATCCACACGAGAGAGAAATGAGGTCTGTAGTAGGAATTGGCTGCTGAATTGAACTGGGACTGTTATTTAATTTCTTCCACACATCTCATCCCAGAATCCATGGAGTTCCTTGTTACCGGATGCTGGTCCATAGAGGTGCTGTTCCCATTTCATGAATGTCAACATTATTCCATAGTCTAGTTTTATGAAGGAACTGTAATCATTCATTTAGCTCCCTTGGGAATTACTTTTTTTTGTAACTTATTGATAGGTCTTTATAGACTGGGTTCATGGTACCAGTGTTTCCAGCAGAAAGAATATATGTAGAGAGAGCTACAGTTCATAACTGAAATGTAGAATTTGTAGAATTTTACTTGTTTGCTTTACCTATAATCAAAGAAATTGGACTTTCACAATATTTTATATTAGAGAAATAAATTTGAGGTGTAAGGGCCCAAGATTTTTTTTAATATATATTTATTGTCCATAATGAGTTACCTTATTTAGTGGGCAAATAATGAGTTCTTATCCCCAATTCCCCAATGCCCCCCTCCCCATCCCCAATCAGCTGGATATCCTCCTTCATGGGCAGTCTGGATTAGTCTTTGTGGCAGAGGACCATGGATAGCCTAGTACTCAGCCTGGTTCTCCTGGCCCAAGTGTGTTGTTACTGAGGGGTGTCATGCCTCTGGATAGTCTCCCCCCCCCACGGCTCTCACAATATTTCCGCCCCCCTCTTCCACTCAGTTCCCTGAGTCGTGGTGGGTGAGTATTAAGTCTGCTTTAATGTTGTGAGCTTAGAGGTCTTTGTGTTGAAAATTGTTGGTTTCTGTCCCCCTGGCTTATCCTGAGTTGATTGAATGGCTGTGGCTGCGGGTCCCTTGTTCATCCTGTAATTCTCTGCGGGGTTCCATATGGATCTTCCACGATATGACTGTGGTGGCTTATCTCTTGCCAGGATCTCAGTTATCTGCCTACGGTCACATGGTAGGATTAGATGGGCCACAGCTCTCTCGCTGCATCCTGAAAAATACAAACACAATCTCCATTGGAGAGTGAGATCAGTGTAGGTTAACAAATATACACAATTCTGGATTACCTAGATTCTATTTTTAGTAGCCTCCCCGTAAATCAGTCCCATAGCGCATCTTTTCTTGGGATCCCAAGAGTACGGGATCCGGTGCATATCGCACTGATTCCCCAGTTCCAGTCACGGGCTTCCCCTCCCTAAGTGGAATATTTGGCCAAATTTAAAAGCTGTTGATTGTCTTCCCCAGGCCCAGGTTTCTCCATTGCACGAGTGCTTCTTTCTTGGTTCACTGTTCTCTCCCAGTAAGAGGTATGGTCAGCCTATTCATGGCCTCAGACTATGTTTCATGCCAGTGGTCTCTGTTTACTCCAGCTGTCGTTGATCAGCTTCCCCTGGCAGCTTGTGCAGTGCCTTCCAGCACTGTACTAACTGGCATCTGGGGGCTGGTTACCATTCAGGACCTTGAAGGGTCTCTCGATGCTGATCGATGGCATTCTGTGATTTCTTCAGCCCCAGGGTTTTCCCTCAGGCCTGGGGAGGGCATTCAAGGGCTTTGACAGAATTCTGTCTTGTTTTTGGAACCTCATGGGTCACTTTGGTCAACAGCTCAGTGAGGGAAGGAACTGGTGGTTGGAACCAGGGGTTGTCAGGCTGATCTAATTATTCAAAGGCTTAGACTCTCTCCCCTACCACTCATGGCCCCTCTTGCCAGTGGACACCCACTACTTGCTCAGTAGGTTACATTATGCTCGTGAGGATTTTATGTTTTTCAACCTAATTTGATTTAGCCTCATGCTTAAGCCGTTCCCCTCCCCCCATCCCTTACCCCTCATTCATAACCTCTCACTTCTTTCTACTAGTCTGCGTAGAGTTTACGGTTAGCCTGGTTAAGGACCACATATGAGGAAGAATATGCGGCGATCGATTCTCTAATCTTTTGAGTATTCAAAACAGAATTTTAAGAAGCATTTTACTTACAGTTGTACTTACAAATATGAAGATATATGCCAGGAGAAATAGTTAAAGTGATAAAAAATTATTCACTCTGTGAATCCCCTTCTTCATTCCAAAAATCTCACTGTTATAAAAGACTTACGTAATGATTCCATTCTGATCAACCAGAGTTTGAACTGTTATGGTTGGTCATATTTATATTTTCTTCTAGTCTATAAACACACACTAATTTCTTTCAGAATATTGCTTTTACATACTTCTGATTTTACTCATGAACTGGGTGAATTTCCAATATCTGTTTCAGGTGTTTTAGATAGTAAAATATTACTATTCATAGGGGCATTAAAAAGCACTTCCATCCCTAATGGTTTCTCACATAAACTCTTCTTTTTCATTTTTTTAAATTAAGTAGAGACTTTGGGTGCATCATGTGTTGGCACAGTCATTTCCCTCCTCCTTGCCCCCACTTCTCTGAGGGCCCTCCTGAGTGGGATCTCGTATTCACCATGTAGTTGTGGGCTGTGAGTTGTGAGAGCAGCAGTCAAAACTCGTATAACATACTTTAGAATTTAAGTCAAGGAGACATAGGAAGAATGAGAGGTAACTATACTCTTGATTTTCAAAACTGAAATTGATAACCCTAATTTTTATTAGTGTTGTAATGCCAAAAGGCCAAGGGACTTTTCACTTCCTTCCAAGTTTACAAGCATACATCCTTGGCTAAAGGTGGCATTTGTCCTACAAAGAGCCAGATGGTTTTCAAGCCTGTATCTTAGATTATAGGTCAACTGAGAATG
>PVHP010014632.1:0-38794 GCA_004024765.1 Zapus hudsonius
GAGAAAGGGTCCCTATTGGCCCCGAGCTCACCAAGTGGATCAGACTGGCTGGCCAGCAAGCACATGTCCTCCTGTCTCCACCTCTCCAGCACTGGGTTTACAGGCATGCACCACACGTGGCAGTTGCCTGGGTTTTGGAAATCAAGCTCAGGTTCTCATGCTTGCAAGGCAAGTATTTTACTGACTAAGCTATCTTCCCAGCCCTTCATTTTCTTATTGTCTTTCTTTTCTTTCTTTTTTAAGGAAGGTGTGTCACTTTAGCTCAGGCTGACTTGGAACTCTGTAGTCCCAGGTTTTTACCCACACTTAAATAAGAACGGTGTTCTTCCATGTAGTTTTTCATTAGTTTGAATTATAAATCAGAGCAGGGATCCCAAACCTCCTGCTCTATCAGGGATTTTGAGGCAGTAGAAGTGGATTTAAGCTACACGAATGAAGAGGAGGAGACAAGACAGAGTTCATCATAAGGACATGTGTAGTACTAGCGTTCAGGACACTTGAGGCAGAAAGTTACCTGGACTCAGTCTTTGCATAGCTTCCCACGACCCACTGTGCACACGAGGAGAAAGAAGGCCAGCTGCAACTCTGAGTTTATAGGCAGTAGCTCCAGATGTACAAAATTGACTGACACAAGGTACCAAATCTATGAAAAAAATCTGTTTGCTCCCAACTGCTCTGTTCAGAGAATGGAGTGTACACAGTAAACACAGCCTCTTGGAATTCACTCGTCCTTCCCCAGGGAACAGGAGAGGATAAAAATCAGTGTCAATGAGCTAGTTCTTAATGAAATGAAGTATCAAAAGATGTTTATACACAGCCTCAGGGAAAATGGTTCAGTCACCCCTAGCTGTAAATGTCTGTGGTTTGTGGAAACATGTACTGTTAAAACTACCCAATTTCAGGGCTGGAGAGATGGCTAAGTGGTTAAGGCACTTGCCTCCAGTGCCTAAGGCCCTGGGTTCAATTCCCCAGGACCCACATAAGCCAGACCCACAAGGTAGTGGCCCTGGTGCATTCTCTCTCTCTCTCTCTGCTTGAAAATGAATAAATAAAATATTTAAAAAAATACCAAATTTCAGTTTCTTAATAAAGATCAAGTTCTCATCTTAATAAAGATCAAATTCACATAATATGCATTATGAACATTTCTTTTTAAGCAATAATTTTTATTTTTTTAAGAAAGAGTCACAAAGAGGGAGAGAGAATATGTGTAAGTATGGGTGTGGCAAGCCACTTGCTACTGCAAATTTCAGATGCATGTGTCGCTTTGTGCCTCTGGCTTTACTTCAGTACTAGGGAATCAAACCCAGGCTTTGCAAGCAAGTGCCTTTAACTGCTCAGCTGTCTCTCCAGCCCATGACCATTTATTTTATTTTTAAAATTCAAATGCAGTTTACAGCCTATGAAATCAAAAAGGCATAACCTAAGGGGAGTCCTCATAGCAATTTTGGAGGTCTAATTTAAATATAACCAAATTTACAGGTGAAAATGGGACTACATGTATCAGCAACTAACGTCCATTTTCAGCTTGTTGTGTAGCATCTCCAGAGCTGCTGTGTATATTAAGTTGCTTCTAAGAAAGAGTCAGTCAAAGAGAAGCAAACACTAACAGAAATGCTCTTCCTCTAAAATCTTTCATTAGCTCCATACTCCTTTATATGGCATCTATGACTCCGCCTACTGCCTGCTTTATCCACTTAACAATACTCACCCATTGCTTTCAAAATGCATGTCAAGCCTCAATAGTGGGGCTGTGAGATCAATTTTAGCCACACATTATCTTTAAAAAGTATAATAAAATAGAAAGAGAACATGTGTGAAACCCATACTATTATCTTGTGAACTGTAAGTTTATAGACCTTCAGAATTCCTCAGAAATTCCCATTAGAATTTGACTTTATTGATTGAGTGGTCATCTCTTTCCTGAGAGTGTTTTTTTTTTAATTGAGTGTGGGCAGTCAGTTCTTTGGCCTCCTTTTGTTTCTTGCATGTATGTGTGTGTGCCCCGGGGTGGATGTGCTGGTGGAGGCCAGAGGTTGACATCAGATGTCTTTTTCCTTTCATTTACTTACCAAGGCAGGGTCTCTCACTTGAGCCCACAGTTCACTGATTCAACTAGTCTAGCTAGCCAGCTTGCTCTGGAGATCCCATCTCTGGCTCTGCAGGAGGCCATGTCTGCCTGGCTTTTATATGGGTGTTGGGTATTTGAATTCAGGTAGTCATGTTTGGACATGTATGACGCACTTGCTGTGAAAGTTCTCTCCCCAACTTGCCTTAATTAAAAAAAATTTAAGCCAGGTGTGGTGGCGCACGCCTTTAATCCCAACACTCGAGAGGCAGAGGTAGGAGGATCGCCATGAGTTCAAGGCCACCCTGAGACTACATAGTGAATTCCAGGTCAGCCTGGGCTAGAGTGAGACCCTACTCGAAAAACCAAAAAAAAAAAAAAATTATTTGCAAGCAAAGTGTGATGGTTAAGTTTTGTTGTTAACTTGACCTGTTTAGTAATCTTGGATGGATCTCTCAGGTTGTTTACAGGAAGGCAGCCCAAGGGGCAGGATGTAATGAGACTCAGGGGAGCTAGAAATAAAACATCCATTCCTGATAGGGCAGTGCAGGAAGGAAATTCCAATGACTCAGGGAGTCATTAAGTCTGGGGAAGGATTGCAAGACCCCATCCTAAGGCTATGTAACAGTGAAGGAAATCTTTCTTCCTTGTTTGTGGTTGCATGAGTGGTACTGATGATGGTTTTCTCTCTCTTTCTGCTTGGACCTGTGAAAGGGGACCAGCCTCCTTTGCCATTATACAACTTCCCCTGGATCTGTAGCTTCAATAAACTGTTTCCTCCCATACACTGTGCCTGGTTTGGAGATTCATCCTAGTGGTGTGTGGCTGACTACAACAGTTTTGGTACCAGGAGTGGTATATTGCTGTGATGAATCTGACCATGGGGATTTTGGTGTTCTGGAATTTGTATGCTGGAGGAATGGACATGGGTTTGGTACTTTCAACTGAAGACACTTGCTAGAGCAGTAAGCCAAGTTTTATGGACTCTTCTGGTGAGAGTTTGAAAATGCTAAGTGTAGAGAGAATTGCATTTGGTGGCTTGGCTTATGAACTTTCTAAGGGGAAGGAGAGACTACAGAAAACTTTATTAAGACTGTGTTACTGGAATAAAGAGTGGATACATTCTACTGTCCATGCCCCGAGAGTTTGATCATGATTTGTCTCCGAATTAACAACATGGCTGTGTCCTGCATACTTGGTATTGCTTTTGGAAGCATGAGAAATGCATGCATGGAATGGGTCATAAAGTGCACATGGTTCCTGGAGCTACTGCTAAGATGCGGTATATGAAACAGGGCATGAAGTCCCTGATTGGCCAGTGAAGCTATTGGAAGATGGACCATAGTTTTCAATGGAGAACTGAAGATGTTTTGGATATACCAGGACTGTGCAAGGGCTACCATGGAGAGATGTTGGCTTGGGATGGAAGTTTTCCTAGCTACTCAGCTAAACTGGAGGGATAGAATTGGAAAATCCAGAGAATATCAGTCACTGGTTGTGATATGGGATTTGAACTGCAGATGTTGATATTTGCCTAGTGATTGTTGAGTTTACATTGGTCCAGTCCTCATAGCAGTTGGAAATGTTTACTCTATGCCATTATATGTTTAAAGCATGTAACTTTTTTAATTTTACATAACTCACAGTTAAGGGACTTTGCCTTGTGTTGGGGGAGATTATGCGTTTCCAGTTGTACTGAAATCATACCATGTTAGGCAGAATTATGATCTTGTTACTATCTTTATTTGGAAATTAAGTATGATGTAAGGAGATATAGTTTGATATCAAGTTGACAAGGGGTGGTGTGATGGCTAGGTTTTGTTGTCAACTTGACCTATTTAGTAATCTTGGGTGGGTCTCTGAGGTTGTTTATAGGAAGGCAGCCCTCTCAGTAGGGGCAGGATGTAAGGAGGCTCAGGAAAAATAGAAACAATTTTTCCTTCCTGGGAGGCCAGTGCAGGAGGGAAATTCCAGAGACCCAAGGAGTAAACAAGTCTTGGAAAAGGTTGTAAATCCCCTCCCAAGGCTATATAAAGGGGAAAGAAATCTCCCTAACTACCCCTCCCCTTTCACCTGCCTGTTTTGTTGTGTGTATGGTGTTGGTGATGGGTTTCTCTCTCTGCTTGGACCTGTAAAAGGAGGCCAACCTCTTTCACCATTGTGGAACTTCCCCTGGATCTGCAGCTTCAATAAATCCTTTCCTCCCGTAACTGTGCCTGATTCGGTGATTCAGCTCAGTGGTGTGTGGCTATGACGGGTGGACTTGTGATAGCTAGGTTTTGTTGTCAACTTGATCTTTTTAATTATCTTGGGTGGGTCTATGAGGTTGTTTACAGGAAGGCAGCCCTCTCAGTAAGGGGCAGGATGTAAGGAGGCTCAGGGGAGCTAGAAACAAACATCCCTTCCTAGGAGGGCAGTGCAGAAAAGAAATGCCAGACTCAAGGAGTCAACAAGTCTGTGTAAGGGTTGTAAGACCCCACCCTAAGGCTATAAAGGGAAGGAAATCTCTTCTACCTGCCTGCTGGTGCATGTTGTTTCTTTGTAGGCACTGGAACAAAGTTCCCTTAGCCTTCCAGCCTGGACTAAAGACCAGCAGCTCCACAGGAAGCCTTTAGGCCTTCAGTGCTGGATTGGGACTGCTGAGGCATCCAGCCATGTGGGTTGAATGGCTACCGGTTTACAGACTGCTATTGTGGGACTGTTGTGAGCTAATCCAATAAATCCCTTTTTACTACAATTCATTCTGTTGGTTCTGTTCCTCTAGAGAATCCTGACTAATACACAAAGATAGAAAAGAGAGAGAATGTGGGCACGTCAGGGCCTCCAGCCACTGCAAACGAACTCACGATTAATAAATTGCATTTGAATTTAAAATGCTAAAAGAAATATTCAAGATGGTTAATACAAAACTGAGAATTTGACCTTTATTAAGAAACATGGGCTGGGTGTGATTTAGTTCCAGCACTCTGGAGGCAGAGGTAGGAGGATCACAGTGAGTTCAAGGCCACCTTGAGACCACAAATTCCTGGTCAGCTTGGACTAGAGAACCTACCTCAAAAAACAAATAACAACAGAAACATGGACTTCTGGGATCTATCACCCATTAGCTTCTTCCGGAAAATAGGGAAGTGAAAATTAGCCTGAACTGCAGAATAAAATCAGTGACAAGGGGCCACAAGGCTCTGAGTAGGAGGAGAGGATTACAGAGGTAACGGAAAGGCCTGCTTGGGCGCAGGTTAGAAGGCAGGTCCATAGATTAACAGCTTCCTCCACATGGTGATCTAAATAGCCCCATGGGCCTCCCTGCCTTTTCCTGCAGTGCTCCATAGGCCTGTGCACTGATGAAGCTGCTCACCCCTTGTGACTGGCACAGGCTGATCTTTTTCTTTTCTTTTTTTTTTTTTTGAGGTAGGGTCTCGCTGTAGTCCAGGCTGACCTGGAATTCACTATGTAGTCTCAGGGTGGCATTGAACTCACTGCGATCCTCCTACCTCTGCCTCCCGAGTGCTGGGATTAAAGGTGTGCGTCACCAAGCCTGGCTACAAGCTGATCTTTGCTTCTCCATCTTCTCAAGTTTTATTTCTTACACGAAACCTCTGCTCATCTTCAGGTTATTGGCCAACACAAACCTTGTTCAAAGCCCCTTCTCTCACATGTAAACTGTTTGGGATGCCCCACTGAAAGTTGTTCACTTCCCCATCTTCAGCCTTTAGCAGAGACAACTAATAAGGACTGAATATTTGTTGATTGTGCTGTAAGCTCAGTGAGCTGCTACATTTTAAAAAATATTGGAAGCATGGTGGACTGAGGAGATGCTCAGTGGTTAAAGGCACTTCCTTGCAAAGCCTGATATCCCAGCTTCTATTCCCCAGTACCCACAGAAAGCCAGATGCAAAGTGGTTCATGCACCAAGAGTTTGTTTGCAGTGGCAAGGGGCTGTGGCATGTCCATATTCTCTCTCAATAATTTTTAATTGGAAGCTTGAAAAAGAATCTTTTTTTATTTATTCATTTTCAAGCAGAGAGAGAGAGAGAGAGAGAGAGAGAGAGAGAGAGAGAGAGAGAGAGAGAGAGAGCGCATCAGGGCCACCACCTTGTGGGTCTGGCTGAAAAAGAATCTTTTCAAAATTTAAAACAGGGCTGGAGAGATGGCTCAGTGGTTAAAGGCGCTTGCTTGCTTGCCAAACCTGAAAGCCCTACAATTAGGTTTGATTCGCCAGTACCCACATAAAGCCAGATGTGCAAAGTGGCTCGTGTGTCTGGATTTCATTTGCAAGTGGCAGGAGGCCCTGGTGTGCCCATATTCACTCTGCCTCTCTCAAATAAATAAAATTAAAATATTAAAAAATTAAAGTTTCTGGTGACACATTCTTGTGATGTAATGTCATTAGTTATATTCATTTTTCATTCAAGTCAGCAGAATAACTCATCTCCAAGAAAGCAGTTTAAAATTGCTGTTTTTATTTGCTACCAACTTTTTTTTATTATAAGGAATACAAAAGGTATGACAAATTAACACACCATTTCCTACTTAGTTTCAATCAACTTAGCTGTCATTAATGTGTACATAATGGAAAATGACATTCGGATATCACTTTTGAGAAAACAATGAATTCCATTACCTGACAATTAAATGCCTAAATTTGCATTCTAGCACCCAGTAAGACATCCAGTTGCCAAATGATTATTGATCTGCAATCCCCCAAGTTTCCTGGCTCATTTTCCCTTTGCCATCACACCAGAATCACCACAGCCCCATCTCCAGGGGGTCTTAGAGTTCCGATGCCTTCAGAAGACCCTGCTCCCTGAGCATCATGTGTTACCCGATGTGCTATTAAACGTGGCTTTACTGATGGGTACTTGATAGAAGCTGTGCCCCTTGGGTGGCATTTCACACGACACACACACGTCCTGTTCTATTCTCCTCCTCAGTTGCGAAGGGTCTAACCTGACCAGTATTTTCATCTGCCTCATGAGGAGTAAAAGCTTTCAGCTCGGGGCTGTGAAGGGTCACATTAGAGACCCTCTTTTCTTTCTTTCCTCAGCAGGGCCTCTACATGGTGTGCTGGGACTGTTAGTGTTGCTGTCTCTACCCAAGCTCATTTTGTTTTCTGAGGAACTCAGACAGATAGGTACCAGAGCGCTGTGCCATACCCACTACTGACTACAGCAGAGTTCTGGGACCTCATGAAGAAGGGTGCCCAGGTGGACCTGACAGGACAGTGTGCAGACACAGAAAAGAACAGAAGCAACACCTGCACACCAAGTCATCTCTTGGCGTTCTTGTAAGACTGTTCTGGGCAGTGGTTTTCCATACTGCTTCACTGACCTGCTGAACCGAAGCACCAGAAGAGCGCAGAAAAATGAGCCAATGAAATGAGGGGTTTCTGCACCTTGAGGAAACATGCACCCTGTTGTCTGTACCCGGATTTAAAACAGAATGAGTTTCAAGTATGATGAAAGTAAAAGTATAGCTTGTAGATGGATAAACAGCAGCTTGGAATGTTTTTTCTCCTGGTACCACAGCCAAGAATGACACTGTTCAAACACCAAGATGCACAGGAAGATGCCAGAGGGCATCCGGAACAATCTCTTGATGACTGTGGCCAGCCAGGCCCACTGTGGTGCCTATGGAGTTCCTCACCATCTGCTAGCTAGATGTCCAGTCATCAGCAGAGGAAGATGGAGAGCACCAGGGGCAGGTCAGGGTGGTGGCAGCGAGCACCTTAGGGGGCGGGAGAAAGAGATGCATAGACAGGTGGGATGCTGACCAGAGCGGGCTGGTTCACGGTCTTGATTAGCATGTGGTGTGCACAGCCCATGCAGTTCTCTCTGGAACCATGAAACCAGCAAGTCAAATGTCCAAATGAAAGATTTCCTTTTACCTTTAAAAGATTTTTCTAGTATGAGACAAAAACCAGCCTGTTGTGTATGACAGCCAGCCTTGCTGAAACCTAGAAGAAAATATTACCTAGGCCCTATGAGAATATAGAAACAGAAAGACACTTCTCAATGGAAACATGCTTTTACACATCTCAGAATCCTATGCAAACCTCTCCTTCTAGTCAGCGCTCTATGGGAACCGATGCTGTCTTCTTCCTAGCCCTTCAACGGTCGGAGCAAACCAAAGTGATCAGAAATGCAACAAGCTTCGGAGGTGCTGGGACCCTCTGGCTGCTGTCCTTGCAATCCTTGCTTTTTATCAGCAGTCCGGATTGCTGCTGTACACGGCTAAGCTGCCTGAAGTCTGGAAACTTGGACTTCTCCACGAGGCACAGGCCGCCCGTTCTGCTTGTATCCTCCCACATGGCTCCCTCAACAGTACCGGGCCACACCACACAAGCACCTGCGGGGACCGACCCTTCTCACAGGGCCAACCAAGAGGCATCAGCCTCTAAAATGCTTTTCTACCTGTAGACTTTGTGGTCCTCTCACACTACACTATATGCAGGTTTGTGAAAATCAACAGCAAGTCTTTTGCTTTATTGCTTTTACATAATAACACACCTAGACACCGAAAGTACTTCTTACCAACATCTTACTGACATCTACTAACCACATTAAAAACGCATGCAGCTCATCTGGGGGCTTGCTCTAATTTGGAGTCTCTTCACTCCACAAGACCATGCTAATGAACAATGAATTGAGTCCTAACACCTGCTTCAGCTGCACCGTCACAGGACTGGCATGGTTCAGAAATAAATAATATGCATGAATAAGAATAGAAATAATTTATGCAAATGTAGAAGTTGAAAACAATTCCCTACCTGCTAAGTGCTGTTCCTTGTATGCTATTAATTCCATGTACTAATATCTTTATTACTGTTCATAATAAAATAATGACTACAAGTGAGGAAATGTAGTATACATAAGTATATTGTTGCAAACAGGACCAGAGTGAAAAGAAACATGATGGGGTGGGGGTGGGGCGGAGGCGTGTCAAGAAATGGATTCCTGCCAGAAACTATTTTAGTCATTCAGAGATTCGAAGGTCAAACTCAGATGCTGGTAACCATAGAAATATTGTTAATACATTATTGCATTCTTTAAAATTGACAACTAGAAAATTTCAAGTGAGGTGAGGGTACAAAGGCTGTCTTCAGAAATTTAGCCTGGACACATCAACAGAATTTGTCTAGAAACCAGAGACATAGAAATTGTGCAACGGTGTGGCTGTGTGATCATTGGGGCAAGGCATAAAGTTCTTGGCAGTACTAGGCAGCTATGTGCCCCCGTTAAGAAAACCTACATCTAACAGTCCTAACTCCTAAAACAGATAAGGGTGTTACTTGTGTTACCCAAGAGCTCACAGCAAAGCTCCCTCTACACAGGAGTCCCCCATCCCACGAGATAATTTGCTTACTGAGGAAAAGAGAGAAGATACTAAATAAGAAGCTTTTTCCAACTGGAGCAGACAATTTTTCAAAGTATAACTTTTCCATGAGTATCTTCTGCTACTCTATATGTAGATAGAAAAATAACTACCCCCCATTTTCTGTAATTATACATATGAAGAAAAAACACAAAAACTGAGCTTTGAGCTTGAGATAACTGTGTTGTACTTAGTGATGCATCTAGGGATATCCTGCTTCCCTAGACAGCAGCATGGGTGCCAAGAAGACCCTGGCATGGCCCCGCCCTCTGCCAGCACCTTGATGGGCGGGTCTGGAAGTCCAGTCCCCTGTCACTCGTCCAGCAGCAGGGAGGTCGGCCTTTCACTGAGTGGCTGAACCTGGAATGGACTTGAGTGGGAGCAGGCTGTGAGCTGGGCTGACTTTTCAGAGCATCCCTACTTCTGGGTACAGATAGCATCTCGATTCAGTGTGAACCAGACTTGCCATCCTGCTGCTAAGAAGTGAAAACTCGTTTTCTGTTGTGTTGGGCCCCAGAAATGAAGAGTAGAATTTCATTCCTTTTATATTTCTTGTGAGTGGGGCGGGGTGAGAAAATGGGTCTCTGAGCAGAAATGTGAAATTATGTACTTATTGTGTTTATATACCTAAGAACAACATTTAAGAATTAGAATGTATAAATTTACACTTGTGGTTCTACAAATGTAAAATCTACCTGGTCTTTCTTAGTATTTTTAGGGTCGTTTCAGTGTAGCAGTTGGTTAGAAGAAGTTTTGTGTATTTAAGTACAGGTGCACTACTTATTGTGCTCACATGAGTTAAAAACAAGGATCTTAAAACTGATTCAGTGTTAAACACCCGCCAGGGTGGTGACCTAAGCAGCAGATAGGGTGTGGGTGTTTTGACCAGGGTCCCTAGAGGAATATTATATGCCTAACAAATCTATCTTGTTCACAGATGAGGGCTGCCTTTTAGGAAGTAAGCCTGTGTATCCTAGAAAGTGAGGTACGTTGGGTACCTCAAACATGCTTCTGGAATAACTGAGCAGGCTTTCTTTACCACTTACATGATCAGAATGGCATATAAGCCATCCTCAAACATAATCGATTTGCAATCACTCAGGACCTAGCAAAGTAATAAAATATCTAAGTTATACAACATTACAAAAATTGCTATATTATCCCTTATGCTAAGCAAGAGTTAAAAGATGTGCAGGAAAAGTTAGAATGATGTCTTTAGAGGACCTCTTTAAGACAGATGTTTTATTTTTCTCTGAAAGCGCCACCTTGTGGAACTTAATGGTATAAGACAAACCCAGCTTAGATCCCTTAGGACAGTGAATTTTAAGACTTTTGCAAACAACCAAACCAAACCAAGCCACCACCAACGAAAGTTACTTTCTATTCTTACCATCTTAGCTTGAAATTGGTGTAACACCATTTCAATAGATGTGTGAAAAAGTCCGTATTTATTTTCTTGTGTCTATTGTTTTCTTCTAAAGGCCAGAGAAACAGGATGACAGACATGTAAATATCCTAGAAGTCCATACATTAAACTAAAATTCCAAGAATCTAAAAGAAAACATCTTAAAAAGGCATTTGAATTGGTACTTCATTTAAAAACTCAAAAAAGAAGATTGAAAAAAAAACATTAAAAAATAGTTAATTCCAGGTCAGCCTGGACTAGAGCGAGACTCTACCTCAAAAAAAAAAACAACAACAACAACAACAACAAAAAAAAGTCTGAATCCCTCTCTACAGACAGAGAAGGACAAAGGAATAGATTTGGTTTATTTTCTGGAAAAGTACAAGTCAGAAATGCTTGAGATATAAGTATGTATCAAAATTAGGCTTGGAATTGTACCATCTAAAAGAAAGCCAAGATCACATGGTGGCAAATGCCTACTATCTCAGCATCTGGGAAGCTGAGGCAGGAAGTTCCAGTAAAAGATGCGGATGCTATTTTCACTTCCTTTGCAGGAACACCATCCCAGCACTTACCATTCTGTGTCAGGCACTGGGAGCCTAAACTTTTCCCATTGTGGAAGATGAATGTGAAATACCTTCCTAAATATGCACCTGAATGATAAAAGATTCTGGATGAGGTTTATGATTTTTCCAAAGTCTTACTGGCATAAGAGGGACATGCCCTTAAAACTTTCTTTTTTCTAGTGGCATGTTTAGCTAGTGGGGTGTCAGGGAACTGCTTCTTCCTACATGGGGAAGGAATACCAATTAGTCCTGCGCTGCTACAGAACATCTGTTTTGTAACATTCTAAGTCCATGGTTGCTAGCTGACTTTAATATGATTTTTACAATATGTTTAGAGACAAAATTGTGTGCAACTTTGAAATTACTCTTTGAATATCTTCAATTTCTAAATTCTTCATGTGCAATCCTTTCGCTTTACAAATAATTTTTAAAGATTTAAAAATCATACAATATCTTTATGTCACAATGTAAAACATGCAAACTTTTGAATGGTGTCAATATATAATAACAGAAGTAATCACGGTGGTATATTGACTTTTAACATTATTCTTTCCTAGACCTAAGTATGCAACAAAAGTGTGCATATGGAAAATAAAATGTAAGACACTGTTGTGCTTACCAAAAACAAAAAACAACCCATCAAGTGGTTACTTAAAAGAAGGGCAATTCTTTGGACAGAAGAATTTTAGCACATTTTTGATGTTAGGACGTTTACATGATTTGATTTCCATAATGGAATGAGAACTATATTTACTGATTTTAATAGACACAACTTTTAAGAGAAGCAGATATAGAAGTTAAATATATAATTTATAGATCAATATGATTGGTACTATTGATTTTTCCACAAGATGGCTAGTACCCCATTGTAGAGCCAAACCTTATGCCTTTTTATTAAAACGAACACATTGGCTTTCAGGTAGCAATATCCTCTACATCCAGAGTTTTTCATTTTTACTTAAATTAATGTGCTTGGATTTCTATTCTTAGCTGAGTAATTTTGAACTATTTTGACTAAGTCACCTGGGGCTAAATGAAGAGTCTGCTGCTCTCAGTGAGTGCTTCCTGGGGGAAGACTCTGAGAACCAGGGGGCTGAAGTGGCCTGGAGCTAATCCAAACGGATGACAGACACCGTGGGAGGCTGCAGCTCACTGGCTTCTTACAAGCTCTCAGGAATTGTGTTTCTAAATGGGGCTGTTATTCCTCTCCACATGATAGTTTAGGAGGACCAAAAGGACACATTTCTTTTTCCTAGTTTAGTTTGTAACCTAAATTGACATCTCTGCTATGTTGGGCCTATGGAATAGAACCCTCACACACAGAACCATCGGGCACTTTCTGGTTCTCCTTCCAAATCTGTCTCTGTGTTAGCTTGCTTTGCTGTCTGTTGCTTCGGTCGAACCCTGGAGAAGGATGACCTTTGATGTAAGCACGGCCTAGCGGTGACTAAGATGTGTGAAACCATAGCCTTGCTTGATCATGTGTCTACATGCTCCTCAGGGTCCGAGTGGCAAGGCTTCTGGAGTGGGCACTGGGTTTCAGAAGTGGGAGGACATACCCCCGAGAGCTGCTCAGGGGGGGCAACCACAGGGTGAGGAACTGGGGGCGGCTCTTCGGAGGTCCTTCCCTTCCTTGACATCAGATGTTACATGCGGAGTCTCTAATGGCCAAATGTTTCTTTACTCTTTATTAAGCTCAAAGCAAATGACAGAAATGAAGTTGGATTTTGTACTTGCAGTTCTAAAGAATGCTGCATAATTCCAGTTTAGAACAGCTGTCTTTTTCTTGAGCAAAGTTACACAAAAACTTTTCCAAAAGAAAAAAATAAAGCCATGCTCACTTGGTCACATGATGCTCTAATCTTAAAATCCAACTTCGAGGTCCTAGTGACAATGTCTACATTGGGCACTTTGGTCAGCGGAAAGGCAGAACTCCCTGTCCAGGTCAGATCAGAGCACACCTCGTCCGGAACGGTATGGACTGATTACATCTCAAGCATCTCCAGTCCGACAACACGTTGTCAGTACTGTTACAATGGAGGAAGTGAGAATATTCCTACGGCCTATCTTCTCTTTTTTAAAATCTTGCTTTAAAAGAAAATTCCTGTTCTTTAAGCTACTGAATTAGAACAATGTTAATATAGGCAACACAGGTAAAGACATAGGTACAATGGTAATATAGGTAAAGAAGAATGGCTCTCTACCCCAAAAGCTCTCAGGGTCAGACATCTCCTAACTTTTTTCTAGTCAAGATAATCACATGCACAACTAAGCTGTGAGGAATTCAGGAAGGCTTGCTAGTGCATATACATCATTGGAATCAATTTCTGAGCGAAGCAACGGCTGTTTTTCGAAAGTTCTACATCTAAACATGATCTAGCCTATTCTTGCATACATGCAAAACATAATCAGAAGACAGCGAAACTTCCCAAAAGATCCTGCATGTGTCTTCTGGACTATTGGGTGTATAAGGCAGTGGTGGTGTACAATATAAAGGACCAAAGAAAAAAGAGCAAGAGCAAAAGTTATAGCTGTTCACAATGCCCAGGTCAGGCTGGCTCTGCAGAGAACAAGGCCCCAGCCAAACAAGCACAGCCTGGGGATGGACAGAGATCGTGTCGGAGAGCAAACAGGTCTCTAAAAAAATAGTAAATCACATTTCCTTAGCTACTACACAAACGTATATGCTATAAAATGTAACCCTCCCCAAACAGTTAATAGCAATCTGGTGAGACAGGCATACAAACATCCCACTCAGTGCCTAGATACCCTCAGGGAATGCCAAGGAGGAAGACTGCATGAAGAATGTCATTGGGGATCTTGCGAGGGGTGCAGAAGCGAAGTCATCTTAAGCTCCATATCTGTGAAACACTCATTAAAGTAAGCGAGCGAGCGAGCAGGTGGGCTTAGGCAATGGCAGCCCGTATTCTCCAGGCACTGCACAAACAGGGCGTCAGAGGGCAGTGCCCCGAAGGAAGTGCGGTGGAGTGGGTCAGGGAGTTTACATGGCATTCCTGTCTCTAGTCAGAACTTCCCTCCAAACCAAAGCAGGAAGCAGTTTCTGGCAAATTCTAAACAGAAGAAACAAAATAACAATAAACACTCAAAGGAAATAATGACATTTCAAACCAGAAAATATAGGCTTTCTCTACTTCTTCAACCTACTTGAGGTACACTTCCTAAATCTACTGAAAATAATAAAAGCTTATAGGATATATTTAAAAGAAACAATAATGTACGATATTATCGAGGACGAGTAAATGCAACTTTTCAAAGAGTAAATAGAACGCATGCTTTAAAAAAACAGGTCTCTTAAAAGGTACTGGAATTTTTTTTTTCTCATTTTGCTATGTTTAAAACTTCATCTTTTACTGCTGGCAAAAGCTTTTGGGCAGAAAGGAAATGCCAAGGACACGAAGACTCAACTTTCTAATCTGAGAAGAAGACCCTGCTGGTGAGCCGCCTCCAGCGACCAAGCTCCTGTTATTATCGGTCACCTTGAGTCTTTAAAATTCAATTATTCTTGTCATCTACAAAAAGTAACACTTTGAGAGATCAGAAATCTTGCGCGCGCCACACACACACACACACACACACACACACACACACACACACACACACACACACACACACACACTCAAAAGTACCAAATCAGGCCCGGCAGCTGCAGAGAGATTACGTTATGACTCAGCTGTGCCGGGATTTGCCCTTTCTACACTGGCAGCATTCAAGATTGGTCAGCAGCTTCTCTTCTGGAAGTTTTCCAGGTTCTTGAAACAGACAGACAAACAAACAAGTGAACCAACATAAAGCTGCAATCACTCTTGCATTGATTTCAAAACAGTAAACTAGGCGGTTTCCTTGGAGACGCAAAGCCCATCCAGAAGACGGCAGCTGGAAGGCAGCACCCAGCGACCCTCAATTGCTCTGCAGGGCTTCTCAGGGGACCCATGGGCCACCAGGGTGCTCTCCAGATGACCAGCTCACAGCAGCTTTGGGGACCTCAGGCTGTGTTCAGCTCTGAGGCGTTCTGGCTGGGTGGCAGGTGGGTCTCCAGGTTTTCCTTGCATCTCTCCAGGTCTTGGAAATATGGGTGAGACAGGGCGCTGTAGGCAGATATTCTTTTGGCTGGATTAAATGTCAAGCATTTCTGTAATAAAGAAATAAAAGTTATAAAACATGTCAAGGTAAAGAATGTGCTTGTATAGTTATCTGTCACTGTTGAGTATTAAGTGTATCTATAATGAAGAATATTTATTCTCATTTAGGTCTCTTGGGTTAAAAACTGCCTCCAGAAAAAGGAACTATCTTTTGGGTGTCTATGGACTGTTGACTACTCAGGATTTCTCTGCAAGCTGCCCAGGTCTCTTAAATTGTTAACAGCGTATGCGCATAACACGACTCACTGAGATTCACTGAGCCCTGGCCAGGAGAACCTGGCTGAATACTAGGCTAGCCATGGTCCCCTGTCACAAGGACTGATTCAGACGACCCATGGAGGAGGTTATCCAGCGGATTGGGGAGGGGAGGGCAGCGGGGAATTGGGGATAACAACTCATTGTTTGCCCACTAAATATTGTAACTCATTATGGACAATAAAAAAAGAAGTAAAAAAAACGATTAAAAAATCCTTTAAAAAATTAAGAAAAAAAGATGAGTTTGAGTTTCAGAACACAGAAGTCTCTATTTTCAATGAGGTGTTTCATTTGTGCACAGCACATTAAAAATCAAATAATCAGTAACTAGGAGTGGGTTTGCCATTTGGTTCCTTTGGAAAAACACCTTTGCAAAGATAATGTGACTATTTTACTAGGAAGACAAACTGCTTAAAGTAACAGGAAATTTACAACATGGAAACAGTTTATTTGTAAAGAAGCCTGTGCCTGTGAATATGCCACATTTAAATGCATGTTCAAATGATGGAGTAAAGAAAGACATTCTGAAATCAACAGACATTGGCCAGAAATGCAAGCTTTGGAGACACATCAGCTTCCGGCCTTCTGTGGCTCACATGCTGTCTGGATGGGATCAGCCCAGTGCAGGCCAACTCTGCACCACAGAAACTTACCAGAAGTAGGTCTTTGCCCAGTTCATCAATATCAGTTACGAACTTCTCAATGGGTTGGGCAGATTTAGAGTGGAAAGCCTGCCTGGGAAGGGCGACATCTCTAGGCCAGTCCTCTTCTCCTGGGAGTCCAATGACACTATAGAAGAACCAAACGTGAATGAACATCGGCTGCTATGGAAAGTGTTTCTTCACCCAATTCTAGAACAAGCAAAATTTATGGGGCGGGACAGGAACTCTGGGAGAACCTTGCTTTATGACTGTGGGTGGCTCACTTATCTCTGCTTTAAGGTGGGCACAGTGTCGAAGGTAATCTCAGAGGACAACTGTGAGCTTTACTGGCACAAGGCTAGCACTCTCTCTGGAAGCAGACACGAACTGAAAGTGGCGATGTAGGAATGGAGTATGTGTTACCATGGCCAAACCCTATCACACTGACTGTGCGAAAGGAGGCCTGGCATGCACTGTATTCCTTTATGCTCGACGGCCTTTTGTGTTCTGGCAGAACCCCTCTGTTATAAAAAGGTATCCAACATGGCTTATTAATTTGGGGAAGTTTTTGGTTTAAGAGTAATTCTTTAAACAGTGATTACAAGATTACACTCAAACAAAAAACAAGACTAAAAAGCATGTTAGTCTTATGCAAACACTACTTTATGAAGCATATCTATGGTATTCTGAAGTTAATAAACAATGAATCAAAAGAGTATCACTAGCTGGTGTGGTGGCACACACCTTTAATCCCAGCACTTGGGAGGCAGAGGAAGGAGGATCACCATGAGTTCAAGGCCACCCTGAGACTGAGACTAGTGAATTCCAGGTCAGCCTGGGCTACAGCGAGACCCTACCTCAAAAAACCAAAAGAGTATCATTTATGTTTCCTGTGACAACCACTCAGGGACCAAAAATGTGGAGGTGGGCTGGAGAGATGGCTGTGTTTAAAGGCTCTTACTTGCAAAGTCTGAGGGCCTGGGTTCAATTCTCCAGTACCCATGTAAAGCAGATGTATAAGGTGGCAGGACGCCCTGGCACACCCATTCTTTCTCTTCTTCCTTCTCTCTATCTAGTAAGTAAAAATGTGGAGGGATCAACAAGTTATGAAAAGAACACAGGCTTTGGAAACGGGCAGCCATGGGTTCAAATTTAGCACTTATTGGCAGTTAAGTACAAAGTACTTAACATGAGCCTTGGTATCTTTATGGATACAATGACAATAACTTGTGGTTATAATAAGCATTAGTGAACATTTATATAAACTTCATACCACGGTGCCTGGCACACAGTACACACAGCCAGTGTCAAGGTATTACATTATTACTATTATTAACCTAAAATGTATAGGAAATATACCACTACTATGCTAAAAACTAAACTGCTAGCTGGGTGTTGTGGTGCATGCCTTTAATTCCAGCACTCAGGAGGCAGAGGTAGGAGGATCATGAGTTCGAGGCCTGCCTGAGACTACATAGTGAATCCCAGGTCAGCCTGGGCTAGAGCAAGACCCTACCTCGAAAAAAAAAAAAACCCTAAAAAGTAAACTGCTTGATTCCTATTTACATGTGACTTAAGATCCTTCAGAAACATTCATAGGCCCTACGTGTCTATGCATCGTGTAGATATTCTTTACAGTTTATGTACAGGTGGTGAGTATGTTTGGGCATGGGAGATCCGAGTTCGCAAGAACCTCACTAAGACTCTGGAAAAACCCATAGTTAAGCGGGCAGGCTATAAGGCTCCTCAAATACTGATGCAAACTATTTACTACAGTCAGAAATGATGCTGGCCTGCATGAGGGTCTTCCTGTTCTGAAGCCCCTGGGATTAAGGTCCAGAAGGGGTAACTATGAATGTATCTCTGGGCTTCAGGAAAATGTAGAGAAAAAGGTAGGGCTTTGTTCCCTCTCTCTTACCTAAGCAGAGCCTAGGTCACAGACCTGCCCTGGGAAGAGCAGATTCCCCACCATCGCTGCGCATGGCACTGGGTATCTGGGGCAATACACTAATTCTGCTTCTGTCAGGCTTCTGGAGAGAGCCACGTTACTGATACATATGGTTTACTGGTGCCAATGAACAAAAATCACAACTTGAGAAATATACAAGTATGTATACTTAATAGCAAGCTCTATAACAGAGGTGAGAATAAAATGAAATCATCACTATTAATTAAAAAAGGAAATGCGTATGTACTTGGATAGGGTGGGACAGGGCAAAGGAGAAGAATCTTATTCAGGACAATGTGAAGCTTACGTTTCTTTCCTCTTACCTTTGCCTCCCAAGTGCTGAGATTAAAGGCATAACATTCATTTCTTTTTATCTTTTAGCACCCTTTATGCCAACACCATTACCACTCACTTAGAAACTGATTAAAATGACTATTAGAAATAATTTGACTCTATTTATTAGCAGCTTTTCATTGGAGACAGGGTCTCACTATGGCGCCCAGATTGGCCTCACAAATGGCAGCTGTGAACATACCTATATTAAATTTAAATCTTACAAATACAGCAGCTGAAAGTCAATGCTTGTCTCTGTATGTATGTGTAACGTATAAATAACTACCAACTACATACAAAGGGTATATATGCATACACACACATAGCGACACAAACAAAACTGGTCTATTACCTCCTCTGGGTCCAGATCAGGTATATCATCCCACTTTAGAGACGGGAAAACTGAGAAATGAGAAGAATGACTCCGAAGTCACATAGAGCAACTTCAGTCGCAAGGCTTGGGGTGAATCCAGATCTCTTTACTTCAAGCCCAGGAGTTTTTGAAAAATATCTTTATTACCCTTAATTAGACACACTATATGAGAGAATCTTATGATAGTACCCCCAATTCCCTCCTCCCTGTCCCCAATCCACTGGGGGCCCTCCTCTGTGGGCGTACTGAATCAGTCCATGGTAGGGGTTATGAATAGCACAGGACGTAGCCAGGTCCCCTGCTTGTGTGTTGTTGATAAGGGGTCAAGCCAGGATTTTATTCCCTTTTAACTATGACACTGCTCTTAGCTTTAAATGTCATAGGCTAAAAGCATTACTTTACCTTTCAGAGTATTTGCTGTTCTCTGAAAGTGTAATTCTTCCTAAAGGTTGTCTCTAATACAACTGAATACAGCTTTCCTTAAAACAGAATCCAGCTTCATGTCCAGCATGTGAAATTGTGAAATGCCAATAGGTTCATTAAAAAGTGCTTGCATCACATGTCACTATTTGGACAGCTGAATCCAAGCCTTAAAGGTTGACATTTATACTGGAAAGACTGACAGGGCACAAAATGTATAAATGGCCGTGATGGTGCCTTATCAGTTGACACTAGGGTGCAGCATTGTCCCTCTCTCTCTCTAGCAAGCACAGCATTCAGAAGAAATGCAACAAAGCCAGAAATCAAGAAGGCATGGGATAATAGCTTTATAGCTTCTTTTCTACTGGTGACATAGTAGTGTCCAGGATCAGCAAAAAATGGAAATGACTTTCCCTTTGAAGCAAGTCAAACATGTGGGTAGAAATTTCCTTCTGGCCCACTGCTCTGGCTTTGTGTCTAAGGGGTACTCTAGACAGGGCTAGAGGTAGGTAGCCAGGAATGCCAGGCAGGCAATGTAGGCTCAAGATCACCTTTCCTTGCAGCAGAGAGATGCTGGAACACCTCACTTTCACAGTTCCTTCTTGAAGATCACATGCACACAATACACTTTCAACAGCCCCGGGGGTGGGAGGATGGATGAGAGTCCAGAGAGTCCAAGTTGACATGCAGAAAGAAGCAAGGGTAACAGGAGAGCTTAGAGGAGAATATATCCAGCTTACAGGGTGGCCAGAAGGAGAAGCAATCACAGCAACTGCACTGGATCTTGGAAGCCCCCAGACAAAACAGAACAAAGCAAAGCAAAGCAAAACAAACCCAAAACCCCAAACCCAAACAACACACTCACACTAGCAAATGTCTTCCAGCCTTTGAGCAACTGTGCTGTGGCTACTGGCAGCCCTGGCTGGCCCTGACAGTCACCAGAACAAAGCCATCCAATTCCGGTTGAATTCCACCTGTTTTAAATGAGCCCTGTTTGAACATAGTGCTAACTTCTACAATTCTGAAGGGGCAGATGTTTTCCCCCCAATCTTGCAGATTTTGAATTTGGTTAAAAAAATTACTGGGATTCTTACAAAATCTCATGGACTAATGATTATGGCGATGTTTAGTCAGAACTCTCGCTGTTTTTTCACCACACTCCAGTGTTGACAGGCTCAGCAAACACACAGATCCAAAACTGATACCACCCCACGTGTTTTTTGAGAAGAAAAGACCCGGTCACATTCTAGCAACATGAAAGCATGCGTATCCTCACATGCACAAACATGTAGACATGAGTGGAGGTTTGCAAATGATCAAGGAGCTACGTAGGAGACAACTGGAACTGAGAATGTGAGCCCAAGAACAGACTGTGTTGGAGAACTTAACCCAGCTTTGTTGCTTACATGGAGCGTTAAGGAACAAAAGGTTAAATAGTAAATGAGTTCAAATAACAATGATCATAAATATTTGAATGCACTTATTACGTGCCAGGCACGAGGCAAACCCTCCTTAGGGTGTCTTACGTGACCCCAGCTTGCATGGTTATTTGGCCACACAGTAGAGGGAGAACCTAGGCTTCCCAGTGTCTATTCTGGAGCTCCAAAGGGAAATGGCATTGTGTAGCACTCTGTCTTTGGCACAGGAAAACAAAATAATACAAAGCCAACAAGGATGACCAAGGACACTCAATGGGGACAGTAAGCCCTCTAGGACAAGGCTGGCATATCAGGCCACCAAATGCCCCGTGTGACATGCAGACCACACACCCGCATTGAAGAGCTAGCTCAGACAGGCAGGAAGAAGGGCAGCACACAAGCTCTCAGAGCAGTCAGGCCACATGTGCACGACAGTGCTGCTGGCCTGTCCCCACTCACCACACACCTAGAAACACTGTCTGCAGCAGCTTGAGGTGAAAGACAAGAGATAAACACATGAGCGTCAGAGGAAAGTCACTGGTGACGTTTCAATGCTATGGCCACGGATGGGCAATCAGAGTCGTTACTTACTCCAGGATTTTTCCTAGTTGATCCACATCTGAACTTCCACGGAAAAGAGGCCTAAAAGAATAAAGGTACATTTTTAAACAAGGAATTTTCCCAGGTTCCATTTCTATCATAGGTATCATAATGTTAAACAGGAAGCAAGATGTCCTCTATGGGTGAGAAGGATCCTCAGCCGGGCGTGGTTGCACACGCCTTTAATCCCAGCACTTGGGAGACAGAGGTAGGAGGATCGCCGCCGTGAGTTCAAGGCCACCCTAAGACTACATAGTGAATTCCAGGTCAGCCTGGGCTAGAGCGAGACCCTACCTCAAAAAACAGAAACAACAACAAAAAAGAATTAAGGATCCTCTTCCTCTGGACAAGGAAGGCATTTCATATACTGTAGGGACCTCTCCTGTGCTGGCAGCTCCCGACTCACGGGTGTCATGATCATGTATCCTTATTTGCAGTTTCAAAGTTCAACTTAGCTTTGCAGTAAGCAGGGTGGGGTAGGTGGGATTTCTGAAGCCCATCTGGTCAATATCTTTCTCAGAGTGCCTTGCATACCACTGTTCCCCTAGTAATTCCTCATGGTCCTGTCTCCTGCTTGTGCAGGGCGCCACTTCTAGGTCTGCTTTCTTCATTATGCCATTTCCTTTCTCTTGACCATCACAGGTTCCAAATCTCAGTTCTGGACTTCAGAGGCAGGCCATTGTGTCCTCTTCTTTTCCTCAGCCCTCCTTGTCTACACTGGCAATTAAATAAGGCCCATTTGTGACATCTGATACTTGCCCAAGTAGATCAAGTAGCCCCTTGAGGGTGAGGACTTCCACAGGCTTCCCCATAATCCCTGTCCTAATGGTTTTCCTGTACTGGTACACAGCTAGCAAATATTTTGGTTGATTTTTGCCTTCACCTGTAGTATACAGGTGAATCTTTCTGATTGTTCAATGAATGACATGAGCAGTTAGTTTTCCTTTTTGTGTATTTGTTTTTATTTATTTTATTGAGGTAGGGTCTTGCTCTAGCCCAGGCTGACCTGGAATTCACTATGTAGTCTCAGGGTGGCCTTGAACTCATGGCGATCCTCCTACCACTGCCTCCTGAGTGCTGGGATTAAAGTTGGGCACCAACACGCCTGGCTTAGAACTCACCATGTAGCTTAAGATGGCCCCCAAAAATCATAAAGAAAATCATAGCTTTTCTGTCTCAGTGTCCCTAGTGCTGGGATTTCAGGCATGTGCCACCATGCTTGGGGTATATTTTGCAATATTAATGTGTTTATAAATATTTGTAATCTATTTGTCAGGAATTGTATTTATTGTTATATTGGACCTAAGTTACAGAGCTTTAAACTTGACCTCTTAAATAATTTTATGCATAATGACTCTACTTGCCATACAGATCAAATATGAAAAATCCTGTAAAATCATCGCACACAGGGGTTGGAAGACACTTAAAAATTCCTCACCAATACTTTCTTTTCAACATATTTTTTTCCAAAGGAATTGGAAAATAATTTATTTCAGACAGTTTTATGGGCTGAGTTGTATCCCTTCAAATTCATATGATGAAGCCCAAATGCCAACATCTTAGAATTTCACTGTATTTGGAAATAGTCTTTAGGAGGTTAAAATAAAGCTGTTAGAGTAAGCTCCAATCAATTCTGACTGGTGTCCGTGTAGGAGAAATCTTCACCACAAAGAGACATGAAGGGACACATATGCACTCAAGAGTGACAAGCCTGACCAAGGAGAGAGACCTCAGGAGAATCCAAAGCCGCTGACCTTGACTTTGGGGCTGTAGCCTCCAGAACCAAGAGAACAAAAGAACTCTGCTGCTTTTGTGTGGATACCCTACCTAGCAGTCATAGTGACTTCAAAGTTAGTCATTCGCTAAAATCTACTTGTCTGTCTGACTGTTTAACTAATTAATTAATTAACTAATTTTTGAGAGAGGGTCTCATTCTAGCCCAAGCTGACCTGAAATTCATGCTGCAGCCTAGACTGGTGTTGAAACTCAGTGATTTTCCTACCTCAGCTCCCTGAGTGATGAGATGAAAGGTTATAAGCCACCACTCCTGACTCAATGGAGTCAAATTAACAAAAACCACGGAGTTGGGCTTTAAAGCACACCCCACATAAACATTTTTGTGGTGGTCAAACTCAAGGTCTCACACATTCAAGACAACATACTGTAACTGAGTTACCTCTGTAACCTGCCTTCTCCCACCCCACCAGACAGGTTATAAAAAATAGAAACGTGAAAAGTGAAAGTTTGCCCTAAACTTAAAAACAATTTATTTGGGGCTGGAGAGGTGGCTCAGCAGTTAAGGCGCTTGCCTACAAAGCCGAACAACTTTCGTTCAATTTCCCAGTACCAAATGCCACATGCACAAAGTGGTGCATGCATCTGGAGTTCATTTGCGGTGACTAGAGGCCCTGGTGCACCCACACCCTGTCTGTATCTCTCTGCTTGCAAGTAAAGAAAATATTAAAATTTATTGATTTATTTATTTGCAATCAGAGAGAGAACATAGACAGAGAGAATGGGCACGCCAGGGTCTTCAGCCACTGTAAATGAACTCCACACACATTCACCATTTTGTGCATCTGGATAATGAAAAAATTTTAAACTGGGAGTGGTGATGCACACCTTTAATACCAGCACTGGTGAGGGGGAGCAGAGGTAGGAGAATGCCATGAGTTCAAGGATACCCTGAGACTACATAGTGAATTCCAAGTTAGCCTGGGCTAGAGCGAAACCATACCTCGAAACACCATAATTTTGAAACAACTTATTTGTGAGAGAAAGGGAGAGAGAGAATGATGAATGGGCATGCCATGGCTGCAAGTGAACTCAGACGCATGCACCACTCTGTGCATCTGGTTTTATGTGGGTGGTGGGGAATCCAACTTGGCTGGCAGGCTTTGCAAGCAAGTACTATTAAATGCTGAGCTAACTGTTCTTAAAGGCAAAAACTGGAATGGTAGCAGCTATCTTTTATTGAGAAGCGAATATTGTTATCCCCAATATTATCAGATGAGGAAATGGGATTGTAGATGTCACATAACTTAACATGTAACAAATTGCACACTTAAAATTAAAACCAGGTCTGCCTTGCCCTAAAGCCTGTCCATTTCATGACTATATCATAATATTTATATCATAATATTTTACTTTGGTTACTCTTAGCTCAGTTTCTGCTGCTAAGCCATGGGGGGGGGGGAGAGACAGCCTGGACTCCGTGAAGGGGGCTTTCAGGGTCAGGTGGTGCTGGTGGGATCCTCTGTTCAGACTGCTCTGCAACTGTATACAGGACTTTATATTCTGGCTACACTTTAACAAGGAACAAAGCAATCCACTGGCTGCCTGATGCTATTTTTCTCTGTAAACTCACTCACTCATGGTTGGTGCCTAATACCAAAGTCAATACTATGAAGAGGTGGGGCCTTTCCTTCATGAATGAGATTAGCGCTAAGAGGTGGAAGGAGTGGCCTTGTCCCTTCGTGGTGAGGCTGCAAGAAGTTTCCGTTTTGAAGCCAACACCCTTCACTAGACACTGAATCTGCCATGTCTCATCTTGCATGTCTCAGCTTCTAGAACTGCGAGGAATGCATTTCTGTTGTGTATAACATACTACCCACTCTAAGATGAAGACAATGATCCAAGCTTCTTTAAATATTCCCTACCAGGCCCTGTCTTTGCTAGTTGTTCTGCCCGCACTTACTCGATACACCATCTTTTATTCTTTCCTTAACAGACACAATTTTTATAGTTGTTTTGCCTACACTTAATATACCACTTTTATTCTTTCACTGAATTTGCATTTCACACACAAACAATGGTCCTCTTTCTTTTCATATGCAAGCAGTCACATAGTGAATGATAAAAACCAAGTGTAACTGGCATCATGAGGTTTAGGAACAAACACAACTGACACTTCTCGGGCCTGCCAGGTCAGTTACAGTCAGACACAGGATGGAGCATCCGATAGCCTGCGGAGCGGATCAGCTGGCTATGGGACATGCCAGTCATCACCTTTCAAGAAGACTGGCATTACAGACTGACCACCATGGAGCTGCTTAAAAGAAATACTGGGCAGAAGCTCCTGGAAAGTAAACCGCAGACTATCTCAATGGATGTCTTCTAGGAGAAGGCATAAGACTGTCTCTTTCACCCCTGACTCGCATTAACTAGGGGGCATAGATAGAACAGATTCCTCACCAATTCCAATGAGAGACCACTCCTGCCTTCTTGCTTCCTCACAGTGAAAGGGAAGGGACTCTGATCTGTTTTGTGTGGGCATTAATGCCATGTGTGAGGGCTTTAGCTTTCTGACCTAATCACCTGCCAAAGTTTGTTTGTCTCTGAACACCTTGAAAGTTAGAACTTTTCAACACATAGGTTTTTGGGTGGTGGGGGTCATGGATATTAAGTCTGTAACAGTGGGCACTCACACCCAGTAAAAGCCTCAGCTGCAGTAGTGGTCACAGTCTTACTGTTTGGGTTTTCAACTCTCTTCTGTCCTGACAATTTTTTTCGAGCTTTACCGCATGGTAACACTGTTCCCTTAATGCTGCCTCCTTGAATGCAGCAAGCAGGGTCTAAGTCAAGGCCACTATTCTGTAAGCACTCCTTAAGACCTGCTGTGGGGAACACGACAGTCTCTGACACAGTGACTCAGTGTACAGATCAGACCGACTTTGGCCACCTTGGAGAAACCAGTATGTAGGAGCCCACTGAATATAGTCAGGACTCAGTGGCTCCATGTGACTCAAGCCGGACTCCTGCGAAGCCAAGTTCATGGAGCTCAGACTCACATAGGGGTAAAATGTGCAATACAAAGAGGACCCCAGGGACCTCATAGGATACAACCAGTTTTTAAGGCTCTCTTGCCAAACAAAAAACTCTCACAGAGATCAAGTCAGTGTTTTTAAGAAATATACAGAAATGTATTTCCACTGAGGTCATTTTGAATAATTATTTCCATCTCAGGTTAGTTAAGATAAAAATCCTCAAATTCACATGATTTATGGCATGTTTTAGGTGGACAAATAAACTTTGTGTGTGTGCTGCCAAGGGCTCAATCCAGGGCTTTTCACTGGCTAGGAAGACACTATACCACTGAAATATATGCCTAACCTCAACGAATATGAACTCCCCTCCAAGTAGGTTCTTGTTCTAGCCTGGGCTGACCTGGTACTCACTACATAGTCTCAGGCTGGCCTCAAACTCACAGAGATCCTCCTACCTCTGCCTCCTGAGTGCTGGCATTAAAGGTGTGCACCACCATGGCTGGCAAAACATGAATTTTCGATGACATATTTTGGTTTATTAGTGAGAGAATGTTTAACTTTGTAGTCTTTGGTAATTTTGTAATTGGGAGGATGATTCAGCTAACAGGGAGCAATGAGTTGGATTTAGCTGGATCTTTATTACCATGACACAGAGCTGAGCTGGAAGGAAGCAGAGGGCTGAAAGAGCAAAAAAAAAAAGAAAGAAGAAAAGAAAGAGGAAAATGAAACAAGACAGAGATGCTAAGACAGAGGAACATGACCCCAATCCCTTCTAGAAATCCTAGGGTCCTTAGAGGGCATCACATGAAGGATGGCGATAGGGAGGAATGCTGTGTAATGGGACAGAGGCTCACAAAAGCAAAAAGCTACATAATTTTTTTAAAGAACCTACAAAACTTTTTTTTAACATTCAAAGTTTCTAGTAAACATCTACTAATTTCTTTTAAACTAATTATTTTGAGATACAATTAGCAATAGAGATATTCTGTGGAGAGTAGCGAAGGTGAAGGCGGTCTCTGGAGTCTGATCAGTATGGGAGTTTCGACCTGTTCTGTTTCCAACCTGGGCCAGTTCCCCACTTCCAGGAAGTCACTAAGTCAATGCCAATCTTAGTGTAGGTCTGTGATCTGCACTACGACCCAGAACTCCTGGACTCAAGCAACCCTCCTGCCTCAGCCTCCTGTGGAGCTAAGGCCATCACGCCAGGCTCTGTAGTTTTAAAGATATTTCTTCCTTATACATGTTTATTTTGGTTAAGTAACAAAATGGAAATGTTACACCACCAAGAGCACCTCAAAATAAAAGCTGTCTAACTGCTTTCTAAGATTAATATCTAAGGGGAAAAAGTTGTTTTATTATAGAGGACATTACCAATGGTCAGCTAGTCTTATACATTTTACAGTTTCAAAAACTACAAATATTTACTTTAGATGACTTTCCAGTATGTTTAACTACACACATTTATGATGACAGTACAAGCTTGACCTGCCAAAGATCCTTGTGGTCTCTACATTTCACAAACCCCACTTGTCATCTTAAGCCCCCTTTTCCTGTCACCTGGCTTATGACCATCTTTTTTGGTTCATAAGACTGCCTCTATACTCACTTCTCCTGGCTCTTACTTACACTCTTTTGCACATTTTCTTTCCTTTTTGGTCACTTAGAGGGGCCTCTTCCTATTTCAAGTTCCCACATGAACGACAGGGAACCCGACAACAAAGACTTTGTCACATCGCACTTTGAAAACATTCCATTTAACAATATTTGAGAGGGAACAACTGAAAATTGAACACTGCTCTATAAATAGCTTTTTGGTGTAGGGGAAATGAACCCAAGATTTCAAAAAATGCTGAGCACAGGCTGTATGAGAGTTATATACTATACCTCCAGCTCAATAGCTATGGATTTCTTACCAAGGGAATTATTGGTTATTCACAAGGAATTCTGTCAAATATGGTCTTTCACCACCACACTTTATAATAGTTAATGCTAAACTTCTTCATGAAATAAATCTATTTTCATACCTATTGGGTCATGCCCCCTCAAAAGACAAGAAAGTAGAAGGGGAGCTCGTTGGTGAGTCAGTGGGGTTCAGTGAGAGGACGATGATGGGGGACAGGTAAACATCAAAGTACATTATATACATGTATGAAGTTGTAAAAATAACAACAAAAATATCTTCACTTAAATAGCTAAGCATTTTTCCTACTAAGAGCATTGCAAAAATCTAATGGCAAAACTGCATTCCTTTCAGCAAAGTCAATTCTCTATTCAGTATCACCCGCAGCACTACCAGGCCAAAACGGTGCTTCTTGGTATTGTTTTTGGCGAAGGATTTTCCCAAAGCTGTGGTGGTGCACACCTTTAATCCCAGCACTTGGGAGGAAGAGGTAGGAGGACCGCCGTGAGTTTGAGGCCACCCTGAGACTACAGAGTGAATTCCAGGTCAGCCTGGGCTAGAGAGAGCCTACCTCAACCCCCCCCCAAACAAAAAAAAGAAAAAAGGAAAAAGAATTTATTAGAGGTTAAATCTCAATACTGTTTCTGTTACATTTCTTTTTGTTAATATACTGAGTTTTCAAGAATGCTTATTAATTGGGGAAACACTGGTATGGACACTCCTGGAAATGTTCAACTCAACCATTTCTCCATGAATGATCTTAGGAAAGCCCCCTGACCTCTTTGAATTTTCATTAGTTCTTTGGAAAATGGAAAAATGAAAACTCACAGGATACACTAAGTGAGACTATGAACAAGTATCACCTAGAACACCCAGCTTCAAAATAGACCTTCAAGTAGAAGCTAAACACATGAACACACACCCACTCACTCAAACCCACACACCCCTACCTCTTGTTCTTGCTCAACACACCATATTCCACAATAAAGTATTTCACACAGTGAACAAGGAAGGAAAGGGGGATGGGTGTGGTGGCATACACCTGTAATCTCAGCACCCAGGAGGCAGAGGCCAGTCAGGGATACATAGTGAGATCCTGTCTCAAAACAACAAAAAACACTTCAAGCCAACCAAACAAAAACAAGAAAAAAACCCTCAAAACAAAAAAAGAGAAGGCTGTGGGGCACCTTGCTATGAGTTCCCTTATCATATTTAGGTGGAAAAGTACTTTCTCTGGGTCCTACAATACCCTACAATTTAGCAAGGAAAGAATGAATTTGGTTACAGATGAATACGAAGCTTTCCGGTGAGTTAATTAAGTCTGAACTACCAAAATCATTTCCTTTTCTGCCCTTCTGTAAAAAACCTCACTCACCATGTATTAAACTCTGTTGTTATCAGTGAGGTGAATTTTCTTGGGTCAAATCACCAAGGGGCCAAGTTTCAGATTACATGTCTTTTTAAATAAATAACTCAAAAGAACATGTAGATATCATTCATAATCGCAAATGAACAGTGGAAAACACATTCAGAAGTGGAGCATGTTTCCTAGTAGATGAGAAGTGTATACTGACATTCGTGTTACATAAAGGAAATAATTCATATAATAAAAGATGAAAGATTTCATTTTCAAATACTTTCATTGCACTGAAAAAAACAAGGAAGTCATGGGGTACCCCTACAGAACACCTTTGTAACTTGCATTTAACCTGTAGCAATAATACAGTGGCTAACTTTCTTAATTAGTAGAAGAGTTTTCCATATCCACAAAGTGACTTTTCAAAAATATCCCACTTGGGCTGGGTTGTAGCTCAGTTGGTAAAGTGCTTGGCTAGCATATGAAGAAGCCCTGGGCTTAATCCCCAGCACTTTAAAAACCAGGTTTGGTGGAACATGCCTGTAATTCTAGCACTTGGTAGGTGAAGACCTGAAGGTCAGGAATTCAAGGTCATCCCTCAGCTACACAGTAAGTTCAAGACCAGTCTAGGCTAATGAGACCTTGTCTCAAAAACAAAGAACCAAACCAAAGCCACCACTTCCACCCAAAACAACAAAAAAGGTCACCCTACCATTTTACACTTACTTCTATGTTACCGTCTACAGTTGTTATCTGTTATAAATACCAACCATTTATATAAACAATTAAGTAGAAAATACATTGACTGATTTATTTCACAAATGCAAGGAGTGGTGATCATTTACTAAGCATAAAAGGCTGTGATTGGCAGAAACAGATATAATAAAAACCATACCATAAAATATACATTATATTTAAAATTATGTAACATTATATATGGTCTTTAATATATTTAGATGAAAACAGATATTTTGATTTTACTATTACATTCATACAATAAATTTATAAAATATAAATATCAAAGCATTTATAAAAACACACATATACAACCATGATGACTCATTCCCATAGGAGACAAGAAACAAATGCATCTTCGTTAAATGGAGATGGTTTTATTTTTATTTTTTTAAGTCTTAAATATATATTTATTGTCCATAATGAGTTATATTATTCAGTGGGCAAACAATGAGTTGTTATCCCCAATTCCCCAATGCTCCCCTCCCCATCCCCAATCAGCTGGGTATCCTCCTCTGTGGGCCGTCTGGATCAGTCCTTGTGGCAGGGGACCCTGGATAGCCTAGTACTCAGCCCGGTCCTCCTGTCCCTTTATTTTATTTTTTGAGGAAGGGTCTCAGTCTAGCCCAGGCTGATCTGGAACTCACTCTGTAGCCCCAGAGTGACCTGGAACTCATGCTTGCACTGGAAGTGCTTTTAATTGCTGAGCCAGCACTTCATCTTATTTTTCTCTCACTGAACCTAGCGCTCACCTATTTAGCTAGCAAGCCCCTAGGGATCCTGCTTCCCCTCCACCTGGCTCTTATGTGGATGTAGGACCTGAACAGGTAGGTCTTCGGCTTGTACAGCAACTTGCTCACCAACTGAGCAACTCCTCAGCCCCAAGAAATAGTATTTCCAAGCAAACATTACATATTGAGGGTAGTAAACAGTCAAGAAAACGGCTTCTGGCGTAAATGTTTGGAAAGTACATAGTGGTGATACCCTGGGATACATGTGCATTTTACCATATTGGCTTGTGTTTCACAAGCTCTGCATTATTCCTAACATCCCATTCATGAGATGAAATAAGCCAACTGCTCATGTTATAAGGGCATTCTTCTGCCATATACTGCATCCCTGCTCAGGTACCAACTCATTCCCATCACTTGTAGGTTTTGGGCTTCTATCCCACCTGGGAGCTCTCGGAGACAGGACCAACCTGCGTTCGCTTCTCCATCCGGAGGAGCCAATTCTCGGACCCGGACTGACACCCACTGAGTGGTTACCAGTCTTCCTGCGATCCATTCCAATTCCTTATTTCAAAATCTGCTTTCTTGGCTCTCCTCTGGACAGTTCAAGTGTGAACATGTGAACATATGTATTTGCACAAATATGTATAAATGAATAGATTTGACTGAGATCATTGGGCTTTAATTAGCCTCCTAGGTACTAGCTGGTATCTGCCTAGGAACAAGGGGTGTTTAAAAACGGGCTTGCTGACCTAAATCAGAACTCTTGCTCCAACCACCAGAGAAGCAGCGAGAGGCACCCAGGTTGGAATTGTGCTTTGGGTGCTGACGTCACCAGGTAAGCAGGCAGGGATGGGATGGCAAAGGAAGACACAGACTGAAATCTGGGGAGAGCGGCACCTGAGGGAATACAGTGCAGAAAGGGGCAAAGGAGGTGGGGGAGTGAGGAGCCCCATAATCAAAAGGCAGGTCTGAGGCATGGCCTGTCTCCTGTGAACAGGGAAGGGAGGGAAACACTAGCAGCTCTGTCCTCAGGAGCACGAAGACTCTGGTAATTTCCTTCAACATAAACTGCTCAATTAATTTTTCTTCTTGTTACCAGATATGAATAATTTATTTCTTCACAGAGGGCTCACATTTACTAGAGTATGAGGGGTGAGAGGGAGAGGCAAGAAGAGAGGGAGAGAAAAAGAAATAAGACAAACGGGAGAGAGGGAGGAGGAAGGAAAAAAGAAGTCATTATTTATTGATTGACTGATTTTGGTTTGTCAAGGTAGTGTCTCACTGTAGCCCAGGCTGACCTGGAATTCACTCTGTAGTCTCAGGGTGGCCTCGATCTCACGGCGATCCTCCTACCTGTCTCCTGAGTGCTGGGATTTAAGGCATGGACTACCATGCCCGGCTTGAGGCCGTTATTTTTTAATTCAAAATTGAGAATTGAAATTAAACTAGAGCTTAACTAAACCACCTGATACTTCTGAACCAGTGAAAAACTCAAAAATTAATATATTTACTGAGTCAACTGTATATATGAATAAAGACTAAGTGGTTAAGATGAAAAATCATTTCTAATCCCTTCAACAAATACTGAGCCCAAAGGTCCTATTTGCCAGAAGTAATTACTGCTCTTAAATACTTAAGAATTACATCTTACCCTTAGTGTTATCTCTTCCTCCGCTGTATGTAGGATGTGTGTGAATGGGCCACAGCTCATGTGGAGATCAGACAACCCCAGGGTGCTTCTCCTGAGCACCCTTTTTGAGACAGGGTCTCTTCTGCTGCCGCTACTTGTGAGTGTCAGAATTCTCCTGCCTGGCCTCCCCTGCCATCGGCACTCTGGGATCAGACCTGAGGGCCACTTTCTGTCCAGCTTTACCTGGGTGCTGAGGAAGGGGAGGCTTGCAAGCAAGCACCTTTAAACTGCTGAGCCATCTCCCCAGCCCGCCATTGAGATTTTGATGGGGACTGTATTTAATGTGTAAATTGCTTTGGATCGTACTGGCATAATTTTTTTTTTGTCCCCAATCCCCCAGAAGTAGCGTCTTCACTCTAGCTCAGGCTGACCTGGAACTCTCAGCGATTCTCCTATTTCTGCCTCTCAAGTGCAGAGACTAAAGGCATGTGCCACCATGCCCAGCTAGTACTGGTATGTTAACAATATTAAATTATCATAAACATGGGAGCTTTCTCCATTTTTTTTGTGTTCTCTTCAATTTCCTTCATCATCACAGTAGGTAAGATACAAAATCAACTTGGATACCCATGAATGGACCAAAAGATAAAGGAAATAGTAATGTACACGATAGGACATTATTAAACATAAAAAGAATAATATCCAAGTCAGGCGTGGTGGCGCATGCCTTTAATCCCAGCACTTGGGAGGCAGAGGTAGGAGGATCGCCGTGAGTTCGAGCCACCCTGAGACTACATAGTGAATTCCAGGTTGGCCTAGGCTAGAGTGAGACCCTACCTCGAAAAAACAAACAAAAAAAATCCTATTGCAGGAAAATGAGTGAAAATGGAAGATATTATATTAAATAATACAAATCAGATTCAGAAAGACAAGTAACATGTTATCATATGGGGATGTATTTAAGTGATTACTAACTAAAGGCTGGGAAGAGTGGTGGGGAGAATTAGACAATGGGAGGCTGGACAGTGGGTACTCAACACAGAAGTACTATAGCGTTCTATATAACACAGTAAAGGAGCTCTAGCTCACAATAACCTACAATCTATTTACAAATAACTAGAGGGGCTTGAAGGCTCCAAACATAAAGGAGGTGAAAATAATTACCCTGATCTAATTAATACAATACATTGCAAACACATATTGAAATATCATATGGTATTCCATTATATTCACTCATAAAAAGCTTGAAACAATGTTTCAGTATGTAGTCTAGTTTGGCCTCAAACTAGTGATCCCTGTCTACACTTCCCAACTATATATACATATACACAATTTGTATCAGTTACTTTCTTACTGCTGGGACAAAACACCTGATCAGAAGCAAATTATGAGAGGAAAAGATTTTAATTCCGTTTACAGTTTCAAGAAGTATCCATCATGGTGCAGAAGGCAAGGCAGGCTGGAGTGGGACGCCCACATCACATCTCATCAGAGTCAGGAAGCAGAGAGTGAGAACAGGTTGAGGTGCTGGACTGTTACACCTCAAGCCCTCCACCCCAATGACCCACTTCCTCCATCAAGGTCCACCTCCTAAGGGTTCCACAGTCTTCCAGAACAGCACCACCAGCTGGGGATCAGATGATCAAATACATGAGCATGAGGGGGATATTTCACAGTGAAACCACCAAAATATTTTCAAACTTTCACCAGACGGAAATACTGGCTGATGTGATTACATACCGTCTACATGTATCAGATTACACTATACCCCATTCATCTGTACAATTAAGTACTTTTAAAAAAAGCAATGATCATGTACACTGACCACTTTTTAAGGGTTGGATTCTTTTTACTGTATTTGAATTCTCACTCTTAACTTTGAAGTTTCATGACTGGCAAGGACTGAGTAACTTTGCTTTTGAAAGAAACTTGGAATCAGGAAAAAAAACATCGAAGTCAAACCTACTGGCACCTGTAACTCCCAAGGGTGAAGCACTATCTACGGTACTGGAGGCAAGTCAACCATTTGATAGATATGGTATTCTCAGGCAAACACCCCTATCTTACAAGTAGTTTCTTCACTGGTCCGCTCAGGCTCGGTGCCCCAGGAGAGCACATCTACCTTTCTGTCTCTATAATCAAAGAGCTTGGAGGACTGCCCTCCTCTTCCCTTATGGAACATGTACTTCTGATATCACTGTACAGGTATTTTAAGTTAATGGCAGTATGCTAGAAGATCTTTGGGGCGAGGGTAATGGAGGTACGCAGAGACACAGACTCAGAGATGACCAGGGACAGAGATTAATTAATTAGAGTTCAATTATTAACTGGGCTCAGTAGAAACGTGAGCCAGACATCCAGACATATCAGTCAACCAAACTGGAAGACCCTTAACACATCCCATACTAAAATCATTCTCAGAACTCCTAGCCTTGCGTCAGAATGTCTTTCTAGGAGAGAAAGAAAAGCTTCAACAGGGAGTTTACCCCCTTGTAAGAACGAATACCTCGCCATCAGGAAGGGAAGGTCCAGGAACTGCATGACTGAATAGTAAGTGTCCTGGGAAACTTCCTGGTCCCAGGCACCTGGGATGGTCGGTCACCCTATCCAGGATACCCTCCCGAAGTGGCTGTGGAAGAAGGAATTGAAAAGAGTAGGAATTCTCTGCTCTGTCAATGGAGTGGGCTGTCAGGAATGAACGTGGTCCAGATGGAGGCTTCATTCTTTTTTTTCCTAACAGCTTACGGCTTTGTGTAATAAGGGATGAGACCCCGGGGAAACTCCCTTCTCACACCACAACTCTAGAGTTTACTTTTTCCTTTCAGTAAAGGATCTTGTAAATTATATGCATATTGCCGCTTGTATAGGGAAATTGCATTGTCTATTGCTTGGTACACATTAGACACACCGAGATCGAAAGAGGTCTACAGGGGTGGAGCTACCTACACATAGGAGGACCAGGAGAACTCATTGGTCCAGTGCTTTTGACTGGGGGGTGACAGGTTGTCAGCTGAGTTGAGGATGATTCTGAAGTGCTAAGTGTAACAGGAGAGGTGAATCAGCGACGCATCCCCCCCAAATCCGACTAGATATATGAATGGGGGTTTCTCTCTGACTGACACAGGGGTTAGAGGGAAGAAAATACCATAGCCTATCCAACCACTGGAGACAGTTCCTGAGCCAATGCTGCATGCATTGTAGCAATGGAAAGGAGCCTTTCAAAACCACTTTTCCTCTCATCTCTGAATCCACTGATCTGGCTTTGACATAACTTTTGTTAAAAAAAATATTTTCAACCAAAAGGTGTCTTAGAAGCTCTCCTGTGGTTGTGAACACTTCCGTACTCATATACACCCATTTTCCTCCCTTCCATCTTTCCCTCCCTCCCTCACTTCTTTTTTCTTTACTTTTCTTTTTCCACCCTCCAGCCCTCTTTTTTTTTTTTTGAGGTAGGTCTCATTCTAGCCAAAGCTGACCTAGAACTCACTCTGTAGACTTCCTTTGCCAAAACTGTAATGCCAGCCAGCTGACAACAAAATGATACCTTTCCAAGGGTGAAGGTCTTAAAGCTGATTTGGGTGGAAAATAATCACTATAGAAATTTTCTGAAACAAAAGTGTTTGCTAGCTAGCTAAAGTGTCTTATTGTTTAAAAAAGAAGCTTTGCTCAAAAGGGAACCAAAAGTATCGGCCACCAACTATTAAAAAATTATCAAAAAATAGCCTCAAGCTGGATTCCATCATTTGTTATAAATATGCTATATAGTGGAAGACTGATTTGCTCACTTTTCCCTTAGAATTAGAATGTGCTCAGCACATGTGTGTGGACTCTGGTCTTTGAGGGCCAGTGGTGCTGTCTACATGTCCCTGAGAATTAATTAGGGATTAATGTTCAATAACAGAAGAGAGCACACCATCTGATCAGGATAAAATTTTACTGAACCAAGAGCCAGTATATGTTTTCAAAAGGCCCATTGACTCTATTTGTATTTTTAATGATGCATGGGTACTTTGCAGACCTCTTCTTTCTCAAATAAGCACCATATGCCCCCCCCAACACACACACACACACACACACACACACACACACACACACACACACACGGGATCTGAGTCCTGGCTATGTAGTCCTTGGTGTGAAAGGGACAGAGACAAGAAAGTGGTGAGCAGTCATAACAAAGTGGTGAGTGAATGCGACTCGAGCCTCTAGGAAAAGAAGAATCAAGGACATATTTAAAAAAAACTACTTGGATACACATTTTCTTCTGCTCCTTTACAAATTTATCTCTTATGACAAAGGAATGTGTTTTCTATTTCCTTCACAACAGTAAAGACAACTTGAATCCGGTATGAATATAATACTCCTTCTATTTAGCACATTTTGGGTAGAATCCAATAGTGTGTGATAACTCAACAATTTTATACAGGAAACAAAGCCCACAACATTCCTCGGAAATTTCACAGACTATCTAGATGCACAGACCAGGCACATTTGAATGGGATTTTTTTCCAGTCATATTTGAAGAATGAAGTTTTTCATGGTAGACACACTGGGTTTGTGACAGACCCAATCCAGATATGAAAAAAACACACAATTGAATGACTGAGACCCTTGTGTGGTGCTTCCCCAGATCTCCTTCTGCACGGGTCAAACAAAGGAAAGTTGGTGTTTGACAACTGTGGATGAGTCATCAGAGGAAGTTCTTGTCATACGGATGTGCTTGTTGAAATAAAGCTGGTGAACAAAGCCAGCCCTTTTCTCTCCCCGTGGGCCAGTGAGGTTTTCATTTTAGGAAATGGAAGTGTCAATGTGGACAAACTGTCCTGAGGTATTTATAGCATAATGTGTAGTTTCTTTAAACCGCCTTTGAACCAACGAATATGTGAATGGGAAATAAGACGAGGGTTTCTCTCTCTCTTTTGTTATCTGAATAATACTGTGTTTTAAGACCCATCCAGCCCTGTCATACTTAAATAATGTGTGGATATGAGTGTGGGGCAGCTACACGGGGCTGTGATAGTAATTTCTGATCAATTTAATGAGCTCTTCATTTTTTAAAAATATTGATTAGAGAGGAGAGAGAGAGAGAGAGAGAGAGAGAGAGAGAGGGGGGGGGGCACCGCTTTGTATGTCTGGTTTTACACGGGTACAGTGGAGTTGAACCTGGCAGGGTTTGTAAGCAAGCGTCTTTCAAGCCAGAAGAGTTCTTTATATGTAAGGACATTACATATAGATTATCATATGCTTTTCCACTTTAGAGTGTTTTTATTCTTTGGTGAATAAAAAGTTTTCAATTTTTAGATAGTGAAATACCAATATTTTTTTTATGATTTCTTCTTTTTTTTTTTTGAAGCAGAGTCTTATTCTAGTTCAGGCTGACATAGAAGTCACTCTGTAGTCCAGGATGGCCTCAAACTCAGCCTCCCAAATTCAGGGATTAAAGGGCACCTGGCTGTTTCTGTTTTTTAATGCTCTAAAAATCAATCTCCATTTGAAGGTTAAAAATATTCCTATGGCTTCTTTATTCTCTTACAGTTTCATTTAACACTCAACTTTTTAAAAGCCACCTATAGGGCTGGAGAGATTTCTCAGTGGTTAAAAGGTGTTTGCTTGCAAAACCTGAGGGCCCAGGTTTGATTCCCCAATATCCACGTAAAACCAGACGCATCATTTGCAGTGGCAAAAGGCCCATTCATTCTCTTTCTCTCCCCTGCAAATAAATAAATAAATAAATAAATAAATAAATAAATAAATAAATAAATAAATGTATTGAAAATAAAATCAAAGCCAGAATATCATCTATTCTGTGGTAGGAATTGTGAGGACCTAATCAGATCATTATTTTTCTTCTCACAAGTTGATCAGTTAATCTTGTGTCATTTGTTGAACAAGCCCTCATGAGCTTTTGATCTGTGATACTATGGGGTCCCCATTTTGGGCTCATATTAGTTTGTTTTATTAACTTTGCTTGGCACCACATTGCTTTTTTAAAAATAATTTTTGTATGGTAGGAGGAGGAAGGGGAGGGAGGAAGAAGAGGGATGGGGAGGGAGAAGGATGAGAAGGGGGATGAAGGAGAGAGGAGGAGGGAAGAGGAGGGAGAGAGGAGGAGGG
>PVHP010014633.1:0-38838 GCA_004024765.1 Zapus hudsonius
CCTTCCTTCCTTCCTTCCTTCCTTCCTTCCTTCCTTCCTTCCTTCCTTCCTTCCTTCCTTCCTTCCTTCCTTCTCCAGTCCTCTCCCCTGTCCCCCAGGTAGGGTCTCACTTTAGCCCAGGCTGACCTGGAACTCATGGCGATTCTTCTCCCTCTGCCTTCCAAATTCGGGGACTAAAGGTGGGCATCACCACGCCAGGCTCCCATCTTTACATAGTTTCTTAATGTGGAAGCGTCAGTTTGAGATCTTTATTCTGTCCTAAGGCAAACTTTAGATTCTGTGTATTTTCCTCTAAGCTCTAATTGAAGCGCACCCTGCAAATTTTGATAGGGTATCTTCCATTTTTTTCTGTTCACTGGAAAACATTTCCTAAATTTCTTTAAGACTTCATCTTTGACTCATGGGGTTTTTAATTCATGTTAAAAGAAGTTTTCAGGGCTGGAGAGATGGTTTAGCAGTTAAAATCACTTGTATGCAAAAGCCTGATGGTCCTGGTTTGATTCCCCAGAGCCCACATAAATCAGATGCACCAAGTACAGCATGAGTTCGGAGCTCCTTTGCAGCGGTAGGAGGCTTTTGACACACACATGTTTACACTCTTAGCTGTCTGTCTATCTATCTCTCAAATAAATAAATAAATAAATAAATAAATAAATAAATAAATAAATAAATAAATAAATAAATTTTAGAAAAGACGCTTTAGACTCACAAAAAAAAGGTGAACAGAAACTGAAGGCTCCATTTGTGTTCCTCCTTTATTAATGTCATACATCCATGAGGAAGTGACACACTGGTATCTATCCTATTGCTAATTAAAGTCCATAGTTCACATCTGGCTTCACTGTGTGTACTGTGAAGCTCTTGAGGCTTGCCAGGGTGTAATGTCACATGTCACCCCACACCATTTCAGTGCCATACAGAACGCAAGTCACTGCCTGTACCTGTCCCACTGTCCCTCTCCTCACAGCACCATTCCTGAAGCCCAGCAGCCATGGTCTAGTCAATATCTATGGTCCGAGCCTTTTTCTGTGTGTCATATAATTGGAATCGGAAGGTATGAACACTTTTTTACCGAGAAATATACATTCAAAGTTTACATACTCATTTATGACTTGACAATTCATTTCTTTGTATCACTGAATTATGTTTCTTCATATGCTATCCCTTCCAATTTGTGTCAATTACGGATAAAGCTGCTGTGAACATCATGTGCACATTTTTTTGTGTGGATGTTTCTGCTCACTTCGCTAAATATCTAGGTGTGTGATTACTTGGTCATATGGGAAGGTGATATTGTGAGAGATTATCAAATTGTCTTGTGAAGTGGCTGGACCACTCTGAGTTCCCAACAGCAAGGAATGAGACTTCTGGTTACCCGACTAGCTAGCATCTGGTGGTGTCAGGGCTTTGAATTATAGCCTTCTGAGAGGTGGAGGTGGTGATTCCTTTATGGTTCTAATTTGCAATTCCCTAGGGTCACGTGATAGCATTTGAGATGGGGTGGGGGTCATATATGGGGTGGGGGGTCATGTGCTTACTTGCTGTTTGCATAGCTTTGGTTAGGTAGGTGTCTAGATCATTTACTTTTGAATCCAGTTATTAGGTCGTGTTTAAGGAACTGTGAAACTCCTTTGTATCTTTTGGATGTACAGATGCTTTCCTCAATCTGGCTGTTATTTTACTCTCCTAACAACATCTTTCATAGAGAAATTTTCAAACTCTTTTTGTTTTGTACGTGCATGTGTGTTTAGTGGGTGTGATGTGGTGTGTTTGTGCAGTGTACGCACGGGTGTGTGCACTGAGGTCAGAGAAAGTCGGGTGACCACTCCTCTGCTCATCCACTTGTCTCCTTGAGACAGAGTCTCTTCACTGATTTCAGAGCTGTGATAGTTTAATAAGCCCTCGTCATTCTAGTTTCTGCTTCCCACAGGACTGAGGCCGCAGACATGCGTGGTTAAGCTCAACTCTTTGTGTGGGTTCTGGGGAATCCAATTCAGTGATCTCAGGCTTCCTGGCAATCAAGCCTATGAAGAAAGAGTGATCTTAACCTCTGAGCCTTCACTCTAGCCCAAGTTTTCAGTCTTAAAAAAAGTCCAATTTATTTTTATTATTGTTCTTCATTCTAAACTCAAAGTCACTTAGTCCATCCCTTCACCAGTGCTGTTTTCTAGAAACGTCATAGTTTTACATTTAGGTCCATGATTCACTCTGAGTTAGGTTTGTGAAAGGTGTCAGCTCAGTGTGTCCTGTTCTCCCCCTCTTTTTTTGCTTGTCTCTTCCTTTCCCTTCCTCTTGGCACATGGAAGTTCATTTGTTCCTGTACAATTTGTTAGAAAAAACTACATTTTTTTCTCCATGTGTTTCTTGATTCCTTTGTTTTTTTCAAGGCAGGGTCTCATTCTAGCCCAGGCTGATCTGGGACTCACTCTGTAGCTCCGGGCTGGTCTGAAGTCACAGCGATCCTCCTATCTCTGCCTCAAAAGTGCTGGGAATAAAGGGGTGCACCACCACACCTGGCTCATATATATCTTTTTAATATAGGTTTTGAATATCCAGACTCGAGTATTCATTTTTATCCACTGAGCCATGTCCCAGCCTGTGGCCAAATCTGCTATCAGGAGTCGGGATGATGGTTTCTTCTCAGGCACTTTCATTCATATCCTTCAGTGCCCTCCCAGCTTCATCCTTACTGGGTATGGAAACTTTGGAGAAAGTCCTTTCCTTGGAGAGTTCTAGATTTTAAAACCTTTAATGGTAATTTTTGTTTTGCTTAGCTAACATTACTTTGTAAAGTGAGTGATCTGGACAAAATGGCTTTAGGAATAAAATGATTTAAGCCAGTCCAAGGGAAAGATGCTGAAGAAATATCTGATTTCCTGCTTTACCGTGGACTTTGGTTTGCAAGCAGTCCACAGGAGAACAAGCCTCCCTACCTCTAGACATCCCTGCCTCTGCTCTAGGTGATCTTGGGGCAGAAGTGGCCCAGGATTGGGCAATAGGAAATCCTACAGTGTTCACAGCTGCCCTGTGGGGAGATGAACTCTCCATCACAAGAAAGATTTGGGGATCTAAAAAGACACTTGTCGGGGCTCTATGGACAGTTTTATCTGCTCTGCAGATGTGGCGGTTTGATTCAGTCGTCCCTCCATAAAATTAATGTGTTCTGAATGATTGATCCCCAGCTGATGGCAATTTGGAACCTTGTTGGAGGTGTGTTGTTGGGGGCAGGCTTATGAGGGTTATAAGCCAGCTTCCCCTTGCCAGTGTTTGGCACACCTTCCTGTTGCTGTTTGCAGTGCTGTGGTGGAGGTGATGTCCACCCCCTGCTCATGCTGTCATTTTCCCTGTCATCATGGAGATTGACCTTGAGTCTGTAAGCTAAATAAACCCTTTCCTCCATCAGCTGCTTTTGGTTGGTTCTTTCCAGGCAGTAATGGGAAGCTAACTGCAATAGCAGACGTTTCAGGAGGCCATGGTCTGACATCTGAAGAATATGTCCCTTAGCCGGGGTGCCCAGAGCAGCATCCAAGAAAATCATGGGCTCTTTCAGGGCAGCTGTGCTGTAACCACTTAGTCTTATTTTCTTGTTGTTTTTTGGATTTTCAAACCTACCCTTCCCAAGTCCCCCAGACCTCAGCATTCTCATCCTCTGCCTTCTAGTTTACACAATCTGAATCCACTGTCCTGACTAAGTAACAATGAAAATTATTTCTCTCCAAGAAAAGATTTACTGCCCTTGCTAATCAGTTGAATAGTGGAGGATATCTGTGCCACAGTAGACGAGAAGGAATTCAAAGGGCAAGGAGAGCTCCCAGAAATCATCTGCTCGTGTTAACAAAGTGAATATTAATGAAAAACAAGATTGACTCCCTCTCGTGTCTGATTTCCATCCAATTGTGCAGGTATTAAAAAATAGCTATAGAAATCCTATCCATTAGTAGTTCATTCAAAATAACGTTGGCCTCTGCTCTCTTCCTGACTATTACTGTCTTTGTGGGCAGAAAAGGCAGTCACCTTGCTGAGACCATTGGTCTGTGACAATTGATGACTGAGCTAATTTGGATTTCTTTGGACCAGGTATCTAGAAATAAGCATGTTTCTGGCATACATGGGGTGAGAAGAGCTCCAGGGACCATTTTGTTTTCTTCCTCTGGGGACCTAGGTCATGTTTCTTGTGTGACCAAAGGTTGGAATTCAACAGAGCTCAGATGGTTCCCACAGACCAGAGGCCCCCATGTGCCTTGCCCTGTGGAGAAGCATGTCCAGCTGCTTGACATGCATCCTTAGGATGCACGGCCTTCCCAGTGCCGTGTGTGGATCTGCAGGGAACTTCCCCAGATGAGTGCTGGTAGAACTCTCTAGAGGGGTTGTGGTTTGTATATGAAATGTCCTATGTAGGCTCATGTCTTAGATTGTTGTTCTCCAGTTGGTGTTAAGGTTTGGTGAGGTTGTGGAGTGTTTAGGAGGTGGAGCAAGACTGGTGGAGGTGAGTCCTTGGGAGCAGGCCCTTGAGGCTGACAACCTGGCCCCGCTTCTATCCAGTTCTCTCTTTTTTAACCTTCCAAATGTGAACGAGCTACGTCGCAATCTCTGGCCACCTCTGCCCCACCACGAGGGACTCAAACTGCAAGGCAAAGCCAACCTCTTCTCCCATAAGTTGTGTCTGTCAAGTGTTTTGACCCAATGATATAAAGTTACTTATTCAAGACAGAAGGCCAATGGATACTCCTGTTATGGGTTAGTGGGGTGCATTTGGTGACTTGGGGACTAAAGGGCCCAGAGGAACTAGATCTTCTGATGAGGAGTAAACAAGAACCCAGGTAACCTCCAAGATACCTATAGTCAAGAAAGAGAGGAGGGGGAGAGATAGATAGAGAGAGAGAGAGAGAGAGAGAGAGAGAGAGAGAGAGGAAGAAGAAGAGGAGGAGGAGAAGAAAAGAGGAGAGAAACAATGTAGCACAGGTGAGAAACCTGGGGAAGATGTGCAGACGTCATCCACACCAAAGGCCCATCTCTTTGTCCACATCTGGGATAACGAAGATATGCACACATTTCATCATGTTTTGGGTACAAAGTTCCTAGTGAAGAATGTTGACCTCCGACAGGTCCACCTGCTCTCAAGATTCCTGCCTTCTACACACTGTACCCATGTGCTCCCCCCATACTGCCACAGCACCCCAGGATCTGCCCTGCCTGCCTTCACACAGTCCATCACACTGAGTCCCGCCTCTCTCTACACTTACCCATGCTGACTACAGCCAACTTCTACCAGTTCTCCATGTGACATGGTGAAGACCTGAGAGGAGCCGGCTTCGGCCCCTGGTGTGTGTGGTCAGCTGCTAGGACATAATTTCTATTTTTGGAGTCTGTTCTTTGAGGCTCCATGTTGGACCCAGTGTTCTGAGGGAACATCGCCCTGTCCTATGGAGTTGTGTTTGGAGCCCTTAAAGCCGCAGGGCACAGCCTCACATTGTGGTGTGTAGTGGTGGGACAAAGGCCTCCTGGGACCAGAGCAGTTCTTGGTCCCTTCTTCCTGTGCTGGGGTCACATGTGCTGGCATATCTATTTATTCCTGCACAGCTGCCCTAGGCACTTACCTGTGTCTGAAAAACTGCTTTTTGGGGTGACACAACTCTCCGTTTGCTTACAAAAACACTTTGCAATGCAAACTTTGACTTCAGTTCTTGCTTTCAATAACTCCTGTCTCAAACTTAAGGCCAGACTGGACACCATAACAAAAGTTTGTCTCAAACAAACACCCCCACCCAAACAAAAATAATTACAAAAAAAACTCTACCAACCATCCAACCAAACAAACAAGAGATAAAAACCTCTGTTTCAGCTTCCATCAGCATCTGGACTGTTCCTCCAGAGAGGACTGGAGGAAAGAAGTTGCAAAGAACAGAAAATGGAACAATGGGTTTGGAGACACAGGGACGTTTGCTCACGCAGCAATCAGTCTCGTCACAGATACATCTGTGTGACAAGAATGTCATGTGCAGAAAACTAGAAACACTTTCAGCAAAATGGAAAGATACAAAATTAACACACACACACACACACACACAAAATCAGTAGATTTTTTTATAAACCACTGGAAAACACACTGAAAGAGAAACCAGGGAAATCGTCCCATTCAGGGTAGTCACAAAAAATTACATATGTTGGAATATCCCTAATAAAGAAATGAAAGACCTCTGAAATGAAAACCCTAAAATGCTAAAGAAGGAAATTGAGGAAGAAGCCAGAAGATGGAAAAATCTCCCATGCTCATGGACTGGAAAAAATAATATTGTGAAAATGAGCATCTTACCAAAAGCATATACAGCCAGATGTGGTGGCTCACGCCTTGAATCCCAGCCCTCAGGAGGCAGAGGCAGGAGGATTGTTGTGAGTTTGAGGTCACCTGGAGAATACATAGCGAATTCCAGGTCAGCCTGAGCTAGAGCTAGACCCTACATCAAAAAAATAACACCAACAAAAAACCAATATACAGATTCAACATAGTTCTAATCAAAATTCCAGTATCGGGCTGGAGAGATGGCTCAACGGTTAAGGCGTTTGCCTGAAAAGCCTAAGGACACAGGTTCAATTCCCCAGTCTCCACATAAAGCCAGCTGCAGAAAGTAGTGAGTGCCTTTGGAGTTCCTTTGCAGTGGCTCACTCTCTCTCTCTCTCTCAAATAAGTAATAAAATATATTTTCAAATTCCAGTATTGTTCTTCATAGAAATATAAAAAATAATTCTAAAATTCATATGGAAACAAAACATACCACCAGATACCTCAAAGTAGCCTCAGGGAAAACAATATTGCTAGATTCTCACCAAGTTAGTTGGGTTTTGTTCCCAGGCTATCTGATGCCTCATGGTAACAAGATGGCTGCTGAGCTCCCGACCTTGGGGCAGCATGCTACAGTCCCTAAAGAGTAAAAGTGGATTTCCTGGCGACACGCATAGGTCACAGCTCTGGTGATGATAGGAGGTACAGCGGTGGAGTGTCCCAAACTGGGAATGGCTTTGTCACTCCATATCTGCTTGGTCTGTCTTCCTCAGGTGGCTCTGTCTGAATCAGGGCTGCAGACACTACCCTCAGATGACCAATGCAAAATGCACCAGGACCTTTGCCAACCCTTAGAAAACATGCTATTTTTCTCTGCCTACATAATTGTTGAGGAGGGAACCAGAGATGGTATTCTAATTAATTAGAGCAGGTATTTGAGGGGGCCACAGTGGCCTGGACTCAGGACAGAATCCAGATTTCCCACTTATCTGTCTCCACAAGCGTGACCCCGACGCACCCCTCTCTTTCCCTGCATTCGTTTTTGTGTGTAAGCTGTAGCCTGTGACCAGAGCCTTATTAGCTGTTGGAAATTTTACTTTTAAATGACCATTAACCTACTGAGAGCCCTCAGTATGCTGATAAGTGAAGCTGGTCAGGACCACGTCTCTTTCTCTCCATTATCCTGAGATGCCCAAGGCCAGCTTCCATCCACAGGGTATCTGAGTCCGGTGTGTTTATCCAGCTCGGCTATTGACGTAGACAAGTCTGTCTCTTTCCTCCCGTGAGCTCCCCTCCCAAGGATGGCATCAGTAGCCTTTTGATTTTTGATGTCAGGGAGGAGAGGGGACTCCGAGCTGCAGCGCAAACAGCCCTGGTGGAAGGCATGGCGCCTACCCGCTGGCACTTCTCACGTCTCCCCACTCTGGGAATGAAGACGGAGACATGGGACTGAGATAAGCCGCCCAGCTGACCTCCTGGGTTTTCCAAGCAGAACTCCTGCTTGGCTAGAATTCCGTCCACTCTTGGCAAAGCGTAGCTTCCTGTCTCCAAGGGAGAGGGGCTTATAAAAAAGCATAAAAATGAGGCTTCTAAAGACATCCTGGACGTCAACTAGATGTTGCAAAATTACATTTTGATGAGTTCAGTGTAAATGAACCAGAAACATATGGATTCAATTTCCCTTGGAATCCACATGGGTTTAAAACCGAAGGGGGCGGGGGAGAAGGCATTTGGGGAAGAGCATTTTAGACCTCCTCACCAAACGCCCCGCATTTGTAAACAGCAGTTTGAGGTTTGCGATGATTGTGTCCCGGGCTGGGCTCCTTTCCTAATAATAGAATGGAAGGCTGTCCTAAGACAGCCTTCCAAGATGCATCCAGGGAAAAGCTCTCAAATGTTGTTCTTTCTCCTTCCCTGTCCCATGTCCTATGAAACTCTGTGACACCCACCCCAATATCCCGCCAGGTCTTCCCTTTGGCTTCTCCAAAAATAAAATGTCGTAGGGCACCCCCAGTGACTATGGAGCAGGTCCCCAGGATAGGGGTCTCAGTGGGTGCTGCTTTGCAAGGCGAAAAACATCCATGTACTGGAATACAAGCTGATTCAAGGTCAGGATGTGGTAATGGATTTTTAGGCAAGAACGAGAAGGTAGGCTTCCAGGGACTCCCCTTCACACAAATGTCTCCAGGTTCCTAGTTTGGGGCATACCTGAACTGCTCCAGGGCAACTCCTCAGAGAGGCTGGAGCAGGAGCTGGTGGAAGGATTCATAAGGGTGCCAAGACATTCTAGAAATTTCTGGCAGGTGCCTCTCCTTGGTAGAAATGGAGAAGTAGGGGGAAAGATTGGACTTGTTAAAATTCCCACCCCTTGCGTGGCTCTCTCTTAGGGAAACTCACTTCCTTCTGTGTTATTGGTCAGCTCCATAGGTAAGATTTTGACTGAACAAGATTTTGTGTTTAAGTTTGAAAATCAGGGGTTCAAAGCATTTTGGGTTGCTTCCTATCTCTGTCCTGCCAGTCCCAGTTTTACAGGTGGCCAAATGAATTCTCTGGCTTCTTAGCCTCTCCTGGTGTGGTGGGGTTTCATGGCTGCTATCGGGGTGCTGGCCCAACCATTTGGGTAACTCATCTTTGCTCAGACCCACAGCCAGTCAGGGAGCAGAAAGGCAAGATTGAAATCACGTCAAGGAGTCATCTTGGGACAAAAACCATTTGAGATAATGGCTGTCAATGAGTTCTGGGCATCAGCGATTTTGGCTCTATACACAGATATGCTAATCAAGGAATAGGGCAATAGAAGCCAACTGTGTGAGCCAGGGCTTCCAAGGGAGTGCTTTTAATGCCCTGTGCCAAAGTCCTCACCCTGGCGGAAAGGACAGAGCCTTTTTGGCTCGCGGCTGATAGAAGGAGCCCTGACTGCTTGTCTTGAGTCACCCAGGGGAGAAGTTGCCTGGACCTGCTTAGGTACATCCTGAAAAGCTGGGCCAAGACAGAAATGGGCTGGAGAGCCATCTGATTGCTATTAGGCTGTGTGACTTTCTTTATTGGCAAACAGTCTGTCAGCAGCTTCTCCTTGCAGAAGAGCCCGATGTGCTTACAAAGCGTTCTGGGCTCTTCCAGTCCACACCCAGCCCCCACACGCTTTGTCCCAGCCCAGAAGGCCAGCTGCAACCAGAGTGAAGCTTAGTTCAAAGTCGGGGATGGAGGCTGGCCTTGGGAGACCCAGCTGGCCTTCCCTTCCCTCTTTGCCTGAAGCTCTCTCCCTTGAGCTGTGTAGCATGCTCTGGAAGGGGAGGGACAAGTCGGCTTCATGTACTGGGCAGTTTGGGGCAATGCAGACAAACCCCACTATGGACTTCCTTCAGCTCTCCACCGGGGCACCTGCTGCTGCCTCTTTGAGACAATTCTCACGGGAGGATTTCAGAAAAAACAGAGGCTGCTGGCTTTGGAGCTCCATAGCTGGGGCTGGGCCATGCCATTGTCCATGTGGCCTCCATCGGCTTGTCCCTTGTGAGGTCAATGGCAAGGTGTTCACTACCTAGAAGAGGGAAGTGAATGCCTAATTGAACCTAAACATGCCTTCTTAGAAGGAATGCTACATTTTTTGAGGCAGGCGAATGCAGGAAAAGGTTAGTGACCTAGAACTGTGCTTGGCTCCAGCTATTCCCACCCCTTTCCCAACTGAGCAATTTGGGACTCCCCCCCACATCTGGAGCCACATGAATACCTCCTCTGAACAATGCCACTGGTCACTCCAACCTCACCTTTTTTAAAAAAAATTATTTATTTATTTTTCAAGCAGAGAAAGAGAAAGAGAGAGAAAGAAAGAAAGAACAAAAGAAAAAAAGAAAGAAGAAAGAAAGAAGAAAGAAAGAAAGAAAGAAGAAAGAAAGAAAGAAAGAAAGAAAGAAAGAAAGAAAGAAAGAAAGAAAGAAAGAAAGAAAGAAAGAAAGAAAGAACCAGGACCATCACCTTATGGGTCTGGCTTATGTGGGTCTTGGGGAATTGAACTGGGGGCCTTAGGCACTGGAGGCAAGTGCCTTAACTGCTGAGCCATCTCTCCAGCCTAGTAACTCTCCTTTTATGATCAAACATATCCTGGAGCACGTTAGGAACTAGGGGCAATGGGGCCCATGCAGTGTAGGGTGGTTTGGGTGCATGTACAGTAAGGAGAAAAAAAATGTGTCCTTTGAGCGAACTTTTAGGGAAAAGCCCCTATTTACCATCTTATGCCTATGCATGAGTGGACACACATATGAGTAAAACCAGATGCACCATGGGACAAGACACACACAATGAGCAAAGGTTTCCCTAACTGAAAACTTTCAACCCAGACAGGAAACCTCTCATACCTCACCCTTAGAAACCAATTCTTGGTCTTTCTGGACCCCAGAAAGGGAAGCTCCAGGCAGCGCAGATAACCTGCCTCAGTCTTGAGGAGTAGACACCTGTGCTCTCATTTGGCTTTTGAATAAAAATCCTTGCTGTTTTACTGTGTGTGTGCACTTCTTGTCTTGTTTCAACAAAATGACAGGAGCCTGGAAATGCCCCGTCCAGACAGTACCCACTGGCTGCACCCTGAGATGATTTTCCTGGATTTTTTTTGTCTTTTTTTTTTTTCCCATCCACACAATGACTTTTCTGGAGGTCACAGAATTCTGTCTTTTTATTGAAAAAAATTCCTGCTTTCTGTAACTATCACACACCCCCATTCCCTTTTGACTTAGACTTTTATTTGCTTCTGTTCTCCGCTACAGTTGAGGGTGTAGACTAATTCATGCCTCAAACTTCTCTGACATGAGCCTACATTTTCCTCAGTACTCGTATGAAGAAGGGGCTCTAGTGAAAGCCAATGGGGCAGGTGTGGGTGAGTTCCTTTCTGTGTCACCTCCCTTCCAACTTAAACTCTTAGAGGCCGGGAGCCCCCACCTCCCCACCAGCAACACATAGGAGAGCTGCTTCCCTTGGTGACTGTTCTGATGAGCATGGAGGAGAAAAAAAAATGTGTATTTCAGTAAGAAACTCACTGCGTGTTTAATATTATTAACATTGAAGATACTTGTGCCCATGCCCTTCTTGTTTAGAAGATAAACTAGGGTCTGGATGGAGGGCAGGAGTAACTCTGGATTTCCCAGAAAACTCAAGCTCACATTAGAAGATTTCAGACTTGGGAGGCTGAGGGAGGAGGAACTCAAGTTCAAGGTCAGCCTGGGCTACCTAGTGAATTCAAGGCCAATTTGTGCATCTTACCAAGACCCTGCTTCTAGATAAAATTGAAAAGTAGTAGGGTGCTTTCTTAGTATGTGTGAAGTCCTGGGTTCGATCCTCATTACCACAAAATAAAAGACTTTCACTGGTTGGTATGTGTTACCAACCATTGGGACCCGCTGTCTTCTCCGTCTGCTCCAGTGTGCTATTCCCAGAATGCTTTTCTGTGTATCAGGTGCCTGTCTGCAGTGGTCTAGAGAGTGAAGCCCCAGAGTTCAGCTCCCTGGTTTGACTTGTTGATGCCAATTGTGGTAACTGACACCAGCTCAATATTATTGATGAGCTTATCACAGGAACAGGGTTCGCTTGGGCCCACAAGGCAGGGGCAAGCATCTGTCAGGAGCAGGGTGAAGGATAGGACAGTGTAGAAAGCGTTTCCCTCCCTTAAAAGAGATGTAAGAGAGAAGCAAATGTTTAAACGTTTTCTTCCTTAGACCTTGTTGGTTTGGTTTTATCATTGTGAGTTTATCGTGACTGTCAGCTCCAATGGATTGAAAGATGCTGAGGAATTAGGACAGCACACTCCTGGGGATGTTTATGAGGATTGTCCTGAAAGGATTCACCAATGGGGGGAGGGGTACACACCCTCAATGTGGACATTGTCATCCCCTAGGCTGTAGGCCTGGATGTAATCAAAGGAGAAGGAGGAAACCAACCAGCACTCGCCCCTTCCTCTCCCCTTCCTGGTTGTTGTGAGATGAACAGAATTCCTCCACCACAACCCTTTCACCGTATTTCTGTCTTGCCATGGGCCTGAAAGCCATGGAGTCAGGTGACCATGGGCAAAACCCTCTGAAACCAGGAGCCAAAATAAATCTTTTCTCCCTTATTTTGTCACAGTGACATAAAACTGACCGGAGCACTTTGGGACAGCCTCAAGAGCTGTGTGTGTCCTGAGAAGTCAGCATGGTGTGAGGTGGAGGAACCTGGGGTGTTCCTGACCCTGGGTTACTACAGTTTCTGGATTTCTTGTGTTCTGTGACAGACATGCTTTCATTACTTAGACAAGTTAGAATGAGGGTTTCCTGTTACTCGATGGCCGAATTGCTCTGGGTGGACAAAGCTAGTGATCTTCTAGCACTGCAGGCTGAGGAGGTTGAAGCAAGGATTCCTTTGCTGTGTCACCAAAATACTTGACAGAAATAACTTAAAGGAGTAAGTGGTTATTTTGGATCACAGTTCCTATACTTATTTATTTGTTTGTTTATTTATTTGCAAACAGAGAGACAGAAGGGTGACAGAGAGGATGGGTGTGCCAGGGCCTCCAGCTACTGCAAATGAACTCCAGATGCATGTACCACTTTGCGCATCTGGCTTAACTTGGGTTCTGGGGAATGGAATCCCGGGTGTTAGGCTTTGCAAGCAAACACCTTAACCACTGAGCCTTGTTTCCAGCCCCCTGCTGGCTCGAGGTATCTGAAGGTTTTCAGACCATGGTGGCAGGAGCATTTTGTGAAGGCTGTTTCCAAGGAAGTCAAGTATATGGGGGGGGGGGTACTAGGTGACCAGGCATGCCTTTTAAAGACTTACCCGCTAGTGACCTATGTCCACTAGCCAGGTCTTCCTTCCTAAAACTCCAGATCCTCCCAAAATAGTACCACCAGCTGAGGACCAGTGTTTAAAATATGAACCTGTGGTGGGGGGACATTTCAGACTCAAACCTTAACACGTCTTCAAGTAGCCTTCTCTCTCCCTCAGCATCCTGTCTCCACAGAGTGATGGTCTGGTATGGCTGGAGGAGCTTAACTCTCATGGGGTTGGGGTAGATGGGGGAGGGGACTTAGTAGCTTCTTCACTGTGCACAGGGTCTGGAGTGAGAATTCTGGTCTGAGCTCATCTCTGACATCTTCCTTTCCTTTGCTGTCTTGTTCTGTCTTTCTGTGTCTCTTCCAACAGGTTTATTTCACCATCTCTCTCCTCTGCCCAAGAGACAGGGCTCCCTTCATTTAATACTGTGCACAACAGATTAACTAGGGGTGTGCGGAGTCCAGAGGAGTTGTGCTAAGGAGACACATGGGTGTCGGCTGCAGCTGTGTTTGGATGGACACAGAGCAGCAGGTCATGGTTCTGGCATGCTGGTGAGTGGCCGTTGGGTGGGAGGTCCCCTAGGGAACATTCCAGTGTCAGGAACTGATGGAATTCTGAGGCCCAGCTCCAGGGAACGGGCTCAGCCAGTACTCCTCCTTCCCAGCCCATCCTGCTTCCCAGTGATTTGGAGAGAAAAGCTAGTTGGTGGAAGTTTTGTGTGGGTTTATTTATTCTTAATAACAAGCTCATTTTTAAGATATCCCCCACTAGGTGTTTTCTGCTCACTTGGGCTCAAATACAAAAAAAAAAAATGGCTCTACACACCAAATACACAGATCTGAAAATGAGGATTCCAGCCCAGGGCCAGGCTCCCTATAAAAGAACGGATGGTCTATGTGCTACCCTGTTGGGCCAGAGGGAAACCATCATGGGGTACTGGCTGCTCTCCCAAGAGTCCTCCTCAATCCACTTCAGCAGAAGATTCCCATGGCCCCACGCAATGTTCCTTTACGGATGGAAGACACATGTCCCTTGTTCTGGGAAGTTACAGGCATGTGGACAGATAAGCCAGGTACTTAGCTGGTATCTGCATAGCATTTGGCCATGAAAAAGGCATCCACAGCTCATCAGCTCTCCCTGTGAGCAGAAGGCTGGTGAGGAAGGCTACTCAAATGAGCCTTCATCCTGGCTTATAGCTCTGATTCTCTGAGACCTGTCCCCAATAGTTCTATGCCACACATTCTCCCCGGCACAGAGGATGAGGGTTCAGCTCACATTGGATTGAGAATAGTGAAGATGTCTGGATTCTTCCTGTATCCACTCTCTCCAAATGATGCCCAGTCTCGGGGCCCATGCTGTGTGATGTAACTCCTGTCACAAGGAGAGTGTTGTCTTTCCATGGGCAAGCTCTCCCCAGGTTCCTTGATGCCATTCTCCACACTGCCTCAAGGGCATGGCTCTACCAGTCAATACCTTCTTTGCTGGTATTGCTGATGTTTCCCTTCCCCTTGTATGATGTTTTGAATCAGATGTCCCACATAAACTCACGTGTTCTGAACCCTTGGTTTCCAGGTGATGGCAATTTGAGAGGTGGAGCTTTGCTGGAGGAGGTGTGTTGTTGGGGGGTGGGCCTTGATGTTTACTAACCCTCAGTTGGCCAGTGTTAGTTTGCTCACTCTCTTGCTGTGGCAGAGGTGATGTCCAGCCTCTCTGCTCATGCCATGTTGCCCCTGCCATCATGGAGCTCCCTCTTAAGGCTGTAAGCCAAAATTCAAAACAACAACAACAACAAAACACCTTTCCTCCCATCAGCTGCTTTTGGTCAGGTGTTTTGTGCTAGCAATGAAAAGGTAACTGGAACACCTTGGAAAATTCCAGTCTGGAACATTGCATATCAAACCCTTTCTTCCTAACCCTCTCAAATACAGTTCTGATTCTTAATTTACACCATCAATAATTTCTTTTGTCGAGTGACTTTCTGGTTGGGGCCAAGTCCAAAGATATCTTCCATATCTTATTTTAGACCAGAATGACAACTGCCACCTTAAGACACACAGACATTCTTTTTCCAGCTCTTCAAGTCTGTGATCTCACAATCTTGGGTTTCTCCTTGGCTCACTGTCTTCTCAACCCACACCCTCCACCCAGCCTCTAAGTATTGGGTTCCTCAGCACCCATGATTGTGTGTCTTCCCTGTTTACCTCCATAGTCTCTCAGGTCATCATACTTAGCCATAGATTTCACCTAGTGGTTGCTCCCAGGGGCATCTCCTCAGTTTAGATTTCTGTATGCAGCTGAACTTGACTTTTCACAAGTCACATTGGCTGTGCTATTATCATAGCAAAATCAATAAATCTAAAATGGAGTCCAGAAATCAGCTCCAACCAACCCTAAGGAATAGACCAAGTTCTAAGACTGACCAGCCCTTTGGCATATATGACCATGACCATGTATGGGATGGGCTTTATTTGTATGATTCGGTTATGTTACCCATCACACTTAAACTTAAAAAGGGGAGACTGATCATGTAGAACTTCCCAAATCTCACAAGGCCTTTATAGGAAGTTATTTCTTCACTTGGTGGGAGAAGAGGAGAGCCGAGGGATTCCACCCAAAGGAGGATCTTAGCATCTGTGGTCAAAATGGAACAGCTCACATGGTGAGGACCAGGATAGCCCTTTGGAGCTGAGAGTGACCTGTAACCGTGAGCAAAAGCATAGGGACTTCATTCCTACAACTGCAGGTAACTGGCCTACTTCAGGAACCAGGTGAGAATCACATCTCCTGAAGCCCTATGCAAGATCCCAGCTCTGTGCCCAGCACACTCTGAGAAAATACTTTCATAACGCCTTCGAGCCGTGGAGTTAGTGATGAGGTGCTCACAAGTACACAGACCTGTCTTCCTGGTCTTTCCATCTCAGCAGACATCACCAGGATTCACTTTATTGTTTCCATCACAAATTTTCCTTCTGACTTTATTTTGCATCGAACCCCTCAGCAAAGCTTAAAAGAGAAATTTAATCTTGTCTCCTTTCTGCTTCTCACCGCTGAGGTTCCCATCCTGCCCCGTGGCATTTTGCCCTATGACTACAACAGTCATTCACCTCCACACCTTTGCTGGTTAATCCATTTTCCACACAGCAGCTAGAGCACTATTCTAAAACCATCAATCAAATCATACTCTCCCTTGTTTAAAATCAATCAATAGCTTCCCGGTACACAGAAAATAACATCTACTCTCTTCTCCCTTACAAGGTTCTCCCCAGTGTTGTTTCTGCATAAGTCATGCCTCTTTCCCTTCCCTGCCAACACGATCACTTCCTTCCTAGCACACATGGAAAATTGAACTTTTAAAGAATGCAGATGGTGGGATGGATGGAGGGTGTCTGTATTCCCTACTAGACTGGTGGTGGCTGAGATGATTTCCACACCGCAGCCACACAGGGCAATCCCTTGCAATGCCTTTGCCTTTTGGCTGAGGAGAAATGAATGTTCTTCCTAGGGTCCCTGATATCCTTTGTGGAGGCCAGAACTCACTGCAAAGCACCACATGAACTATGACCGTGGTGGGGGCCAGAAAGGAGTCGGGAGGGGTATAGAGGTCTTCGCCCTATCTGACCATGCTATCTCCAGAGGACTATTTGTGGGATTTCCTTTGGAAGTGCTTGAGCTCCTGTCCCTCAGGGTTCCTCTTTGGAGACCTTTGGGATCATGCAGGACTGTCTGCAGGAGCCTCATTCTCTCCAGTAGAAACTTCCAGAGGTGGCCAGGCATGGTGGCACACACCTTTAATCCCAGCACTCTGGACACTAAGGTAGGAGGATCACCATGAGTTCAAGGCCATCCTAAGACTACATAGTAAATTCCAGGTCAGCCTGAGCTAGAGTGAGACCCTTCCTCAATAAACCAAAAACCAAACAACCGAAAAAAAAAGAAAAAGAAAAAGAAAAAGTGTGAGAGAACATCCCCAGTTCAAGAAGCCCAGAGGCTAGAAGGTGCAGACCTGAACTTTCTACTCCCACCCCACAATGAGCCCATGGGAGTGGTTTCTGAGCAAAGCTTGGACTGATAACCTGTCTGTCTTAAGCGAGCCACCCTTGCTCCTCTGAGAGTGGGAGTCTCAAAGCAAAAAAGAACACATTGAGCAGCATCAGCAGCTACTTGTTTGGGGAAGAAATGGCCCTTCTGAGATACCAGTGCAGGAAGCTCCTCTTGCCCTGCATGATCCCACAGGTCTCCAAAGAGGAACCCTGAGGGACAGGAGCTCAAACACTCCCAACGCAAATCTCCTGAGGGTGGCTCCTCCCTCCCTGAGCCCCCTTCAGGACCTCCCAGCTACACATCTACCCCTAGACCTGGAGCCAATTATCCCTATGAATGATGGTCCTCTCTGAGCCTGAATCCCCATCATACATGGGATGACAGGTGGCCACAGGGATAAAGTGCTAAGCACAGTTCTCCATCCTCAGTGCTCAAGCTGGGGCTTAAGATGTGGAGCCCTTAGGGTTCTAATGTAAATGTCCCCATAGGCTCATGTGTTTGAACACTTGGTGCCCAAATGGTGGTGCTGTTTTGGGAGGTTATTGATGCTTTTGGACATGGGCCATAACTGGCAAACCTGGACCACAAGGAGCAGGCCTTTAAGGTTACCACGGCCTCCGGTTCTGGATAAACCTGGCACACCACGATGTGAACAAGCTGGCCCCAAGCTCCCACTGTCACAGACCAAGCTCCTTCTGAACCATGTCTTCTCCGCCATGATGGACTGATAGCTCTTAAAACTGCGAGCCACAATGTCTCCTTCCTTAAACTCCTCACTGTGCTGTGAAAAGTACCATTAGATCAGCATTGTTGTCTACACCATTGCTGGTGAATGTCGTCTTCCAGGCTCCCTGTCGTTCTGGTCTGCAGGAGGAAACTTGCTGAATGGACAAAATAGAGATAAAACATTAAAGCCCAGAGAGCTCTGGACTACATCTGTTAAAGTATCAAGTTGTATTTTTCCCCCACTATGTAAGTTCACCAAGTCTCTGGAGGTCAGGCTGAGATGGGCCATCCTCTGGGAGCAGGAAAGCAAACCAGAGGACCTATGGGACAGTAGCCTGGGCCTGGAAGAGGAAGGTTCTGCCCTGTGCTGCCCCTGCAGAGCCTGGGGAACCATGCGCCTGGCTGAAGGCCCCCTTGGGGGAGAAAAGAAGGAAGGGAGAGAGGACCTGTCAGAGTTTCCCAGGCCCTGTGGAGAGCTGTGACTTTGAACGTGCCCTAGAAAGCCTGTGGGAAATCTCCCGATAACTCACTGAGCCAGAGCAGGTCTCCTGGGTGGCTTCTCCTCCTCCCCAGGGCTTCTGTGCCTGGCAGGGTCACATGTGTGCAGCCCACAAGCCAACCTTCCAAGGAGTCTTGTCTTTGGTCGAGAGTTCAAACAGGCTGCCTCTCAGTCCATGGAAGAGCGTGTGGATGAGCAACAATACCTGCTTTTGTCACCCACCTGTCCCATTGCTGCAAACAGGTCTCATCTCTGGTGACAGTCCCCACAGTGGAAATTATCAATGTACCCAGGAAGTGGTATAATCACTCAGGAGAAGTATATAAAAATAGGCCAGAAGAATTGTTTGCAGGGGAGAAGGCCCATGAAGCCAGCCATGGTAGCAAAGGCCTATAAACCCCAGCACTCCCAAGGCTGATGCAAGATCCTCTATCCAAAAAAAAAAAAATCAGGGCTGGAGAGATGGCTTAGCAGTTAAGGCATTTGCCTACAATGCAGAAGGACCAGAGTTCGATTCCCTAGTGCCCATATAAAGCCAGATGCACAAGTTGGTGCATGTGTCTGGAATTCATTTGCAATGGCTGGAGGCTCTGGTACGCCCATTCTCTCTCTCTCTCTCTCTCTCTCTCTCTCTCTCTCTCTCTCTCATAAATAAATAAAATATTTTTAAAAATCAGGGCCAGAGAGATGGCTCAATAGTTAAGGTGATTGCCTACAAAACCTAATGACCTGAGTTTGATTCCCCAGTGGCCACATAAAGCCAGATGCATAAAGTGGCACATGCATCTGGAGTCTGTTGGCAGCAGCTAGAGGCCCTGGCACACCCATTCTATCTGTCTCCCTTCTGTCCCTTTCTGCTCACAAATAAATAAAAATCAAACCAAACCAGTCAGACAGACATCTTTAGGATACTGAAGTTCAATGACTCTTTTTGGCTGGTGAGTATTCTGACATGCTGGGACCTGTTTTAGACCTAACCCTGTGTGTCTTCCTTTGGCTAGTTCTAGTTAATATTCTTTCTGATAAAAGTGTAATTGAGAGGCTGGAGAGATGGCTCAGTGGTTAAGGCACTGGTGTGCAAAGCCTAGTGACTAGGGTTTGATTCCCCAGGACCCACCTAAAGCCAGATGCATGAAGCCAGATGGAGTTCGTTTGCAGTGGCTGGAAGTTCTGGTGCACCCATTCTTTCTTGGTCTTCTCTCTTCATTCATTAACTAATTAAGAATAATAATAATAGAAGTATGATTGAAAGTCGAGTGGTTTTCTGAGAGTCAGTCTAGTGAATTCTTGAGCCAAAGGAGAGGCATGAGATGTCCCCAGACCAGTGAAAAGTGTTTATAACCTGGAGACCCCTGAGCTAACTCTGGGTGGTGAGTGTCAGAAATGGATTGCAGTGTATCTATTAGCCAGAGGAAGCGGTCTCTTCTCATACCCAACTTGGTAAGCACTCGTGTTGTAATGCACCACCGCAAGACATCCAACTCTCCTTGGCCCAAACATCTGGTTAAATGCAGTCCTTGCAGAAACCAAGTTGCTGTGTGCACTTGCAGGGTCTCGCTTCCAAAGGTAGGGCTGCTTGCTCTGAGGTTGCCTGGCTTTTGGAGAGAGCATATGGGAATCATGTGTGTAGCTCCGTTTCACAGTGGCAGTACCCAGGGCTCTGTTTGGGAGGTCCCCGAGACCACAGTCTGGTTCTGAGACATCTTCAAGATGTCTCCTGAGCACAGGCATATGTCTCTGACTTTGTGTGTTTGTTGGAGAGGCTGAGGAAGGGCTGGGGGGAGTTATGGGTGGGGACACTCCAATCCAATAGAAGTCTCTTCTTGGTCCAGCCATTATCCGTTTGGTTAGACATAGGGTCCCTGAAGAGGTAAGCATCAGACAGAGTCCAGATTATAAATCTTTCCCCCAGGGCAATGTAATTTCATTGTACTTAAAAATAATTAAGCAAATATGTAAAACACGTTTCTGTTGCATTAGTTTACTTCGCTTGGCCTCGCAATGTGAGGATCATAATTACTTAAATATTTCCCTTTACTATTTTTCAAAACATTTTTCTAAATTGTCAAAAAACATTCTGGAGACAGTTGGATAAAAAACATAGTGAACATGTGTCTGATTAATTTTTTAAGACAATTAAGATCAAATGCAAAAAAAAAAGAAAGAAAGAATGACTGGAAATGCTTTCAGCGTGACAATAAAAGACAGAAATCTCAGCACAGGGAGTGTGGTGAGTCATAAGGAAAGAAGGATTCATCATTTTTACTGTGATATTTATTGTAACTCAGATGACAGTGAACGAACTTGGCCTGGGGTGTAAACTTCCGAAGGTGGGGCCTTTGGGAGTCGTGTCCACCTGGACACATTGTGCCGAGGGTGTGGTAGGATTAAGGGTCGCCCTGGACGCCTGCCACAGAGCTTGTAAAGCAAGAGATCACTGTGAACAGTCATTCTTTGTCGCCTGTCACTACAAACAACTTGGGGCAATCTGCTGGCTTCCTGGCAAGCGGATCCGATCCGTCCCTCATCTGCCAGCTGACGATCGGGCCACCATCCTGAGGCCATCGACGGAGCTTCTGGGTGATGGAAAGCCACTTGTCAAAGGACGGTTTATGACGTTAACTCACAAGCACTTCTTTGGCTTCAACTGAATTTTATTTTACTTTATTCAATTTATTTTGTCGAGTCTTTTTCCCCCCCCAAACTTATTTTTTTTTAAGTTCCAATAAGCGATTGGAATGAGAGAATGTGATTTCTTTTTCCTGCAGAATATTTCAGGCTTTCTTCCTTCCTTCTCTGAAATTCACTGCCTGGCAAACATCATAGGGGGAAGAGAGGCAGCGTTTTCTACACTTCTGGAACCTGGGAGAAGGTTCGACCCTGCCCTCAGACCATCTGCCGCTGTGAAAGGAGCAACCCTTATTTTGCCACGAGTTTGGGTGAACACACCTTATTGAGTTCACAGTGGGATCTGCTCTGTATCCCTCCCTCCATATCCTTGGAAGAGAAGGCAAAAAAAACTCTGCAGGTCATGGCCCCATCACTGGTCTCGCAGGCCTCACTACCTTTCTTGATTTTTCCCTTTATCTTGTGTGTGTGTGCTTTTGCAGTGCAGGGCTGGCATGCCTTTTTGTTTGAAACAGCAAAGCATGGGGCTTGTGATATCACACTATATTTCACCACCAGCAGAGATCTTTGTTTCCACAGGAGGAAATGGCAGGCAGTGGCAGAAGGCCCTGTCCGGTGTGCTCCCTGCTTGCCTGATGGCTGCAGTAGGAGCTTTAGTTCTGGCTTCCCAGGAACCTGGGGTCCAGGGTGACTTTCTATAGAGTAAGTAGACACTGATTGTTGAGACCTAGGCTGCTCTGTAAGGTTCCCTACACCCGGCAAGAGAAAGTGGCTGGCTGTGGGGTGTGCAACCACTGGCCCATCATCTGTGCCCTGGAGGCCACGTTCAGGGCTTCTAGCTCCTCGCCTGTCTCTTGATTGCTGTATTACCTGGGCAGGAGATCCAGCATGCCCATGGCCATGGTGGTACAGTGAGTATCATGTACCTACCATGGCTTTGTTCGCTGACACTCATTCAAGCCTGGGGACACTAGGAGCTCTCAGGAAGTGGAGGCTGAAATGGGTCATGGGCGAGGAAAGGTTGAATACACAGGCAGAGCCATGGCATTGGCTGGGAAAGACAGTGGGAGAGGAGGGTGCCATGCTCCAGCTACATTTTCTCTGTGCTGTGGGCACCTGGGCTCCTGGGGTTTTAAACCCCTGACAGCTCTCAGCTTTAGTCTACTCCCTGTTCCAACACAATGAGTTCCTTTGCTTTTCAAGTGATAGTCATTTCGAGCGATTCAAGTTATCTCGATGTACTTTGCATCCATAATTTGGTGAGGGTTTCTTGTAATCATGGGAGGCTCTGGAGTGTGATTTAATGGCAGGTGCCTAGACCCACCATCCAGAATGTTCTATATGCCTGGGGTTGCAATTGAGGCACCCCTGCCCTGTCGGTGGCACCCCCTTCCTTCTCATCTGCAAGATTCTCCACCCACTAAGGAAGCGAGCAGAACTCTGGATTTAACTGTGCTCTCTGCCATCTTGGGTTGTCTTTGCTAATGAATCTGAGAGCCTCCTGAATAATTCAGAATGTTACCCAGAATCCTTTGTGTTCCCAACTGTTAATGAAAATATCAAGGGGATTAATTAATAGTCAATTATATCAATTTTAGATTTGGACATTGATTCCGATGCTGAAAGCTAAATCTGATTTTTTTTTTTTTTGCTACAACCCTTCTTCCCCAATTCTCAACTTGTCTTTGTGTTTCCAATCAAACTCATCCGGGAAAACATGCTCAAATGATTTGTGATCCTTGCTCTCTTTTGGCTTGCTTTAAATAAATAGCTGCAAGAAAGAGCTGGGGGAGCACGACAGGTCCTTTAGAGGTACGGGTGTGCAGGTGATTCTTGACCTTTGTAGTAAACGGCTTGAGGGAAAGAAGGAAAGTTTGAATATATGGGTCATACATTACCAACAAAGGCAGAACAGCACAAAAAATATGCATGTCATTTGCACAGATATCTGGATATTTTGCCTCAATCATCTCATGGAAGAGAAGACGGAGAGGCAGACAAAAAGGAATTATAGGTGCCGTCTGGATTTCCTGCTTGTCCTAAGTGCAACACGAGTTTGTCCACTCTGCAAGTGTGACAAGTTTGTTAGGCATTTGATTCAACTTCATCCGAAGGAATTTTTAAAACCCGCTATGATCTTTGATATTAAGAAAAGGCATTTCATTGAAAACAGTCTTTGCATGATTTGGGACGAGTCGTCTAGACTGCTTTATGAAAAATGACAGCTAGCAGGAAAGTAATTAAAGATGTATTTTGCTGAAAGCAAAAGTATTTTTGGAATCAATACCAACCATCTTTAATTTGCCAGCTCTTTCCACAATTGTTGCTGGTTATCTGGGGGATCTTAACTCTGGAGGACAGGGGGCGCTGGGGTCATTTTCGAACTTTTAAACCTACTGGCCACCATTCTCAGCTAGGGCTGGGTCAGTGTGATGGAGGAGCAGCTAGCAGAGCTCTCTCTGGCCACCTGGCACCTCCTTCGTTTTCTCCAAGTGCAGCAGACATCTCTGAGAAGGGACAGCAAGAGACGAGGTGAGGCTATGGTTGGGACAGGCTGCTGTTATCTCTGGTTTAGAGTAAGAGAAAAAGCAACAGAAACCTTCAAGTATCTTAGAATTTTCTGCCTCTCATCGTCTCTCTTTGTAAGAAGCATATCTCTTGGCTGGCTCAGAGCCACTGCAGGGCGGGATTGGGTCTTCCACCTCTATCAAGCCGTCAGGGATGACTGGTCTGATCCCAACGTGGGCATCATGCAGGGCTGTTGACTATAAGGTTGGACTTCCAAGCTGTGGACCATCTCTCCCACTGTCTTCTTCCCATGGGACCTCCTTTCATCCGCCTCCCTCCTACCTTTCTCCAGATGTCAGCGGGGACACTTTCTCCAGGAAGCCTTCTTGGGATGTCTCAGCCTTGAAGGTGCATCTCAGAACACAGCTGCTTTCCTGCCTGCTTCACTGCGCTGTCATTGGTGGGCTGCAGATCTTCCTCACCATCTCTGGAGGGAAGGGATCCCAGTGTTCTCTCCAATTTATACCCAGTTTTGACTCTGGGAACTTGTATAAGCACGCATGGGTGTGGAGGAGCCAGAGTCAGGAGTTGACACTCAGAGGAATTATATCTGCATTCCTGTTTCCAGGGTCTCTCAGATCTGCAGCGTAGGCTATCGGAATCAGTGTGTATGATCTCCAAGTGTGGAGACACACACAGGCTGCTTCTTCTGCCCTCTGCTCTGCTCGCCTCTCCTCTGCTGGCCTTTCCCATCCTGCTCTGCTCTGTTTGGTTTTGTTCTTTTTTTGATGCAGGATTTCACTATGGAGCCCAGGCTGGTCTCGAGATCATGGCTCTCTCTCACCATCTCATGGTGGGTGTGTTCCTCTGTATCTGTCTGCATGAGAACTGCTGAGAGCCCCTTCTCTCTTAACACTAGAGGAAGGCTGGTGCCATGAGTCATAACCCTGCAGCTTAGATGCGGTGGGCAATTAGGAGGACATTAACCACTGATGTGAATGAGGAAACGAGGGTTGCTTGGGAGGGCATGTTGGCTTCATAAGGCCTGGCTTTGCCATAGACTTGGTGCTTTGCCAGGCCACGGGAGCCAGAGCTGGCCAATCCGAGGGCAGTAAGGTTACCTTAGCAGCTCGGGCTTGTACTCAGCTGGGAAGGACCAAGTGTAGGTGTTCTGCCCCTGGAGCCTGTTTTCATTTTGGGACTTCAGCAGGCGCCATGTTGGAAGTGGAAGAAAGAAAGGAAAAATAAAAGCTCCCCAGGTTTCTGCTTACTCTGGAGAATAGGCTTGCTTCTTCCTACATAGTTCTCTTCTCTCTCTCTCTCTCTCTCTCTCTCGCTCTCTCTCTCTCATCTCTCATAATTACGTCATGTACACATGTCTGTAGTGTGTGTGGTATATATAGTAAATGACAGTTCATAATAGGAACATTTTTAAATACCATATTTATTTATAAGAAAGAGAGAAGAGAGAGAGAGAGAAGGAATGACAATGAGTGTGGGGGTGTGCTAGGGCCTCTTGCCACTGCAAACGCACTCCAAATGCATGCACCATTTTGTGCATCTGGCTTTGCATAGGTATTGGGGATTTGAACTCTGGCCAGAAGGCTTTGCAAGAAAGCACCATCAACCATTATCAAAGTCATTTCCACAGTCTATGATAGGGATATATATTTTTATTTACTTTATTTATAAGCATATATATATATATATATATATATATAGAGAGAGAGAGAGAGAGAGAGAGAGTATGGGCACACCAGGGCCTCCAGCCACTGTAAAGGAACTCCAGATGCATGTGCCATTTTGTGCAGCTTACTGAACCTGGGTCCTTAGGCTCTGGAGGCAACCGCCTTAACCTCTGAGGCATCTCTCCAGCTCCTATGATAGGAATATTTGAGAAACATGTTCTTAGGCAATCCTGTCATGGTGAGAACATTACAAGTTAACATGGTGTCTCTAGGTAGAGGAATGAGACCACCATCAGAGACATCGTCCTGAAGCGTCATCATGATCGTGAGTGGGCATGTGTATGCTGAGTTATGCCCACATATAGCAAACTGCTGCCTGGTTTTCGCTCATGGCCAGTTCTGCCTTGGCATTCAGTGTGTGCAGTCTCGCAGTCACATGGACGACAGTCTTGTGTCCTGATTTTCAATGTCTGGGTGCTGTGGGTTCTCCTTGCTATAGGTCTTAACAAGGCATTAATGTTTCCCTCATTGATATGCACAGTCAGACATAGTTAATCTTTGGGACACTTGCTGGTCAGATGCCTGGGATAAGTGTGGATTAAGGGAATTCTGATTACCAACTTTCCCAAAGTAGCAAACAGCTCAGGAATCCAGAGTCCAGAAGGGTGGTCTGAAGTTGGCAGAGTTATTCATGGTAGAATTGAGTGTGTCCCAAGGGATTTTGATTAGTGACAGTGTTGATGTTGGCAATCTTGGGGACGGGGGTCCCAAAATGCTGGTGCCCATTTTCCAATCTGTTTTTATACTGAGGTGTACTCTGAACTCAGTCTTTCTGGGTGGGCTCTTAGCTTTTGGGTGTGGTTCTGTAACCAGGTACCTTGTTCATGGAGTGCTTCCGCTCTTTCTGTAGGTCACCGTCTTAGTACACTGGAATTCCAGTCCTGGGCTCATCTGTAAGAAAGAAACTTCTTATTTATTTATTTATTTGCAAGGAAAGAGAGACAGAAGAGAGATAGACAGAGAGAATGGGCATGCCACAGCCTCCAGCTGCTGCAAACGGACTCCAGATGCATGCGGCCCTTTGTGAATCTGGTTTTACATGGGTACTGGGGGATGGGGAATTCAACTTGGGTTGTTAGGCTTTGCAGGCAAGCACTTTAACTTTTGAGTCATCTCTCCAGCCCAAAAAGGAATTTCTTATTGTCAGTCTTCACCAGAATAAGGGGCCCAAGAAAGAATGTCTTCACAGTATCTGTGTATAAATGGTTTCCCATTTAGAAAGCTAGCTCCAGATGCTAGCCAGTCCTGTACCTTTTCCTGAATTCTCCTTTTACTCCCAGTGCCCTCATCAGGGAGCAACCCCTAGGTGGTCTGAACACAGCTTGTCCAGACAGAAGCATCTTTCCTCTTCTGGGCTGTCTCAGGTCCTTTAGCCACCTGTGTGGACTGGGGACACTTGATCTCGGTAACTCTGCCACCCGATATCCTAATGCAGCTGCAGGAGACTGGATCTCACTCTTCATTTTAAATTCTTTACTTACCTTCAGCACCTGTAAGGCTGCCCAAGTGTGAGTGGGGTGGGGTGTTCTCGAAGTTTCACTTGGAGTCAGCCCACAGGGATTGGGTAAAAAGATGCTCTCACACCTGCTAGTGAAAGTGGAGAGTGAGCCAGATTTTTTTGGAGAAAGAGGCGAAGTAGAGATTTAAATAAAGAAATATACAGCCAGGTGTGGTGCTTGGCCTGTCAGCCCAGCCTTGGGGAGTGGGAGAGATAGGAATGTTATGAGTTTGAAGACAGCTTGGGCTACATAGAGGCATGCTTTCAGTTTTTCTTCTCTCTCAACTTGGTGATACAGCAAAGTGATCCATTTCTTTTAAAATTGTTCTTTGGGGGCTGGAGAGATGGCTCAGTGGTTAAGGCACTTGCCTACAGTGCCTAAGGCCCCAGGTTCAATTCCCCAGGACCCACATAAGCCAGACCCACAAGGTGGTAGCCCTGGTTCTCTCTCTCTCTCCCCCCCTCTCTCTATCTCTCTGCTTGAAAATGAATAAATAAAATATTTTTTAAAAATATTCTTTTGCTTGTGCATGTGCGTAGTATGTGTGGTATGGTATATGTGGTGGTGTGTGTATAGTGGTGGTGAGTGTGGTGTACGCATATGTGTGTGTGTGTATGCATTCAATCCTAGCTCATCCGTGTGCAGGCCAGAGGAGAACGTCAGGTGCCCCCTTCCCTCACTCATCTGCTTACTTCCTTGAAATGGTGTCTCTCACGGGTCCGGAGCCTGCTATCTTCATGACCCTCAGCGATGCTCCCACAGGACTGGGATTATAGGCGTGTGTGGCCATGCCCAGCTGTTTATGTGAGTGTTAGAGAATCAGACCCAGACAGTCTCAGGCACCCTTAGGTCCGGAGGCTTGTGGCAGAAGCTCTTTTCACCGCTGAGCTGTCTCTTCACCACCACCCCCAGGAGGGATGTTTTGATATCTCTATGCTTCCTTGGACATATAGAAATAGATTTAAGAAAACTCATTGTTAACACTTTTGAAGTAGTGAAAAATTGAGAAGGATTTACAGGTCCATTAATATAGTAATAGCCAAATAAACTGGTGAGTGTTAAAAAGCACGTTATAGAAGGCTGTATTTGCTTGATAGAGCTTATATAAAATTATAGAAATAACCAACTCCATGTCTTTATAAGAACCTATATGTTCATATATTTGCAGATGATGATCAGAGAACACGTATCACATTCACTCCAGCACCCACACAGGAAGGAAAGAGAGAAACAGAATTTGGGGACCAGGGTGTTAACCCATTGTTACAGGTCAGAAGTGCATCTTTTTCTCCTTGGGAATTCAACGTTCTGCAAGGCTAAAAGCACACAACACATTTCCAAGCTTACTTTCAGTACAATCTTTGTCCTAGCCCATGGAGGGCCATTGCCATGGCTGCCATCTCGGCTGTGAATGGCGTTACCGTGAGGGAGGTTAAGGGTCAGACCAGCCTTCATCCTCAGGAGCAGACAGTTTCATGAAAGAACCTTCGAGGTGGAAGGCTGGAGAGATGGCTCAGTGGTTAAAGGCACTTGTTTGTGAAGCCTGACAGCCTGGATTCAATTCCCCAGGACCCACGTAAAGATAGAGACACAAAGTGGCCCATGTGTCTGGAGTTTTTTTGTAGTGGCTAGAGGCCCTGGTGTGCCCATTCTCAATGTCTTTTTCTTAAATAAGTAAGTCAATAATTATTTTTAAAATCCCAAGGAGCATGCCTAGGGAAGAGTGAGCAGAGAGCCCCAGGCACTGGCACTTAGAGAACACATGTATTCTCCAGTGGAGATCCCTGGTATGGGGCCTGTATTGGGGTTCTCTGTGCTGGGTATGCCCCAATTGTTGTCACCATGGAAACTCACCCCCTTTAATGAAAGGGCTAGTTTGTGCTCCTGGGGGGTCTCAAGGATATGATGGTGGTGTGCCATCCGTAAGAGGAGGTGTCTCTGGGGCTGGGGTGATTCCCAGAGGCTAGGGGGAATGGTCTGGGCCTTTAGGTGAGTCTTTTTTGAAGCAGTGGGATGCTTATACTTAGTGGGATGCAGCAGACATCTTGTCTAGCTCTCAGCTGCTCTGACCTAAAGTCGTACAAGTGGCTGTACATGGTGGCGTCCCCATTCGAGAACATAAGGGAACCCCTTTTCTTGGAGCAAAGCCCTTGGGTTGATAGCTGGAGCTGTATAGGGCTTGTGGCTTCCTGGTAATTGAGACAGATGACTGATACCAGCCAGTGCACCCTGGAGAGGGGCAGAGATGATCCAGCCAGAGCTCCCACAGTCCACCTGGACACACACACACACACACACACATCAAAAAAATTGCCCATCACCATGGTCCACAAATACGTGTTCCATTGAGGTGGTCCAGAGAACCAGTAAAGGGTTAAAGGGTTCAAGGAATCTTGGATTTAGTTACTAACATCATTTCCAGGATACACACTCCTCTTCCTCAGGCACACTCAGTTTCTCCATGTGCAAGATGCAAGGAGAACAGAACTGCATTCTCACGGCCACAGCCACAGCCACGATGAGCTAAGGTGGTCTCTGTCCATCACTCTTAAGTGGTTTTATGTACAGTGCTGGAGAACGCAGGCAGCACACCCAGTTCATCAATGGCCTGGCTTTTCTGCCTTCCTTCCATCCGCTGCAGCCAGCTGCTAGCTCTCTGCCTCATTTTCTCCTCCTAATGAGGGGAAATCTAATATCAGCTACAGGCTGGAGGTGGTAATCGTCTTCAGGGCTGTGCAGGAGGAGACTGGCTCCTGCCATTTCCTGGCCTTCGTTAGGCACAATGGACCCCTTGCCATGGGCAGGTGCCTAGAGCCCAGCCCCCACACCTCCTTCCGATGACTCCTTGGTGCTATTAGCAAAGGTTGGGCCTTCCCTCCTGGTCATGCAGAGAAAACTTGGGCGGCTGACCCCAACTCTGCTCACGACAGCCAATCTCCCTCCAATTGTTTCATCGTTGGGGACTGTCAGCTCAGACCTGACAAGTGACAAGTCTCAGGCTCATGCTGACTAGATAATCAAAGTCTTGTCAAGGCTGTCAATACCCTGCAGATAGGAGAGGACAAAGGGAGGAAAGGTTTCTACAGAAAGCGCTGCCTTCACACAGATGCTGTCCAAGTCTCTTACCCGAATCTTCTGTTTTGTTCCTAAACGTCACTTAGGACAGAATCCAGGGACTCAGCACCACAGACCCCGAGGTGAACTAATGACCCGACATTAAGCATCAAAAGTGCAAATTTTATATTTTGTGCAAGATTATCTTGTCATTTTACATCGAAAAGTACACAAATGCATTTTGGTAATATTTAATAGCAATCACTGGGCAAAAGAGCTTTTGATTTTTACTAAAAATATATTTAAAAAAAACCCTAATTGGGTGTTATAGTGCATGCCTATAATATTGGGAAGGCTGCAAGTTTGAGGCCAGGCTGGGTTACATAGACAAGGCAGATGTACCTGTCCCTCAGAAAACAAAACACAACAGAAATTTAAAGTGGAGGTGCCTGTATCTCATGCTTTTAGGAACACCAATAAACAACATGCTTATGACAGCATCTGGTCTATTTAGTAACCAGGTGCAAACCGTTTTCTCCATGTCCCTGCTCTCTGTGTCACATTGAGAGGACATGTATGTCTACCAGCAGGAAGCCCATGAGTGAGGAAAGTGGCAGCTGGGTGTCTGTCTGCATTGGAATCTCAGCAGAGACTAAACTAACCCGCCCAGGCTGTGAACAGGGCTCAAGACTCTTTGTCTGGAATCAAGGCCTCGGGGAAGGATGGCTTCTGATGTAAGCCCCTGTGTTCTCTTTTCCTCTCTGTGCACCCCAGGTCAGACTCAACGCTTCCCCTTCTAACCAAAGTGCAGATGCCACCGTCAAAGCGCTCTTGCCTGGTGGCACTAAGCTAGCTACTGTCCTTGCCCAGGAGGGGGCAGAGCTCTGTGTGTGCAAGCATGTATGCATGCATGGGCATCTGTGTGAGTGTGAGTGCGTGCGTGCGTGCGTGCGTGTGTGTGTGTCCATGGCATTGCTTGGTAATGACATCACAAGTGGAGAGTCCCCTGTGGCCTTTCCTGAGCCCGTGCCAGTGTGTCCTAGGAGCCCTTAGGAGGCTAACTGCCATAATGCAGCTCTTTCCTAATTGCCTTCTTCTGGACCTGGATCAGGCAGAGGCACTGGAGGAGATGACAGACCTTCACACAGAGCCTTCCCCTGGCACTCCTCCCACCACAAGAGTTGCCCTTGAGTGGCACCTGTGCCCTCACGGGTCCACCCAGGGCCTTTACATTTGCTTTTTCTTTCTTCTTTTCTGCAGTCCCATCCCTGGTGAGCTCCCCACTAGGTCTGCCGACAGCCTGCCCTGGCTCCCCCCCTCCTCAATGACCCCCCTACTTGGGTTTTCAGCCTTTGGAGATGTGCCTGCTCCCAGGTTTGATTCCTTGTTTGTGCCTCCTCTCCACAGAAACAGGCCCAGGGACCGGATGCCACGCTTGCCTTTACTTTTCCGAGGAGATGTGAAGGAGCTGCCATTTATCCTAACACAGGCCAAAGACATAATTCCACCAGGGTACAACTAGGCTAATAGGTGAGTTTATCAGGCTTAGTGACAGCAGAGGGGAGGGATTCCTTCCAGAGGTGTGGAAGACCCCAAAAAAACTGTATGATGGCAAAGACCCACCCCATCAGGGAGGATGACCCCATCAAGCCCATCATGGGGTGCTTCTCTAGTTACCCTCCCACTCGCTCTGTCCTCCAGCGTTCCCCAAGATCACTTGCAGCTGGGGAGGGGTGCAGGAAGGAGGAATAGCTGAGCTTTGGGGGGATCTTGTGACCCTCCCTCCCCTCTTCCTTCTGCTGGGGAGTGTCAGTAGCCCCATGACTATAGACATGGCAATTCTGCTTGATTAGCTTCCCCTGGCTCTAGACCAAGACTTCTCTACTCCTAGGCAGCATTATCTTGCTGGCGATAGGTACAGCGGCTGCTCATTGCTGATCCTGGCAGTGGGTGGTGGATGCAGAAGGTAAAGAACCAGGAGCAGAAGACACTGGGCCTCCCTGCTGGTCAGAAGGTGCTGGGCATTCCTACTGATTTGGAGACACTGGGCATCTCTGCTGGTCAGAAGGTGCTGGGCATCCCTGCTGATTTGGAGACACTAGGCATCTCTGCTGGTCAGAAGGCGCCGGGCATTCCTGCTGATTTGGAGACTGGACATTTCTGCTGGTCAGAAGGCATGCAGGGGCTTCTCTCCCCAGGAAGAGGCCATCAGCATGTTGCCTTTGAGAGATGGGGTGGATTGTGTTCCAGGGCTCTGATCACCAGGCTTAGCCTTCCTTCCCAGCTTGCTAAGTGGGCCCCGATGCTTGTCTCCCTTCTGTCCCTGGGTGGGGGACATTCTAGCAAGGTCAAGTACACCCCGTTGGTTGTGTGTGTGGCTTCATCACATCATGATCAATGCCCACTCTGTACCAAGTCCTATGTGGCTCTGTGTGTCTGCCCTCTAATTCTAGAGGAGCGTCCTCTGCTTGGGGGCATTGTGGAGACGTTCTGGACTCCTGAGCTGAAGCTAGACCTGGAATGACAATCAGGTGGCACGATCCAGGATCCCCCACTGCCCAGAGCAGGTATTTAGGAATGTCATTCCTGGGCTGCATGTCAGGGCTGGCAAAATCCAGTAGGGGATAAGGCTGGTCCTGGTGTGTGAGGGTTAGTTAGTTCCCTGACTCATGCAGCCATGCCCTCAAGATCAGGCCTTCTGCCTCAACACATCCTTCTGAGCCCTCCTCTCGGGTCCACCTGCATCTCAGAACGCTGTCTTCATCGCTATGTCCTTTCCTAGCTAGTACCTGAATTCCAGAGCTAAAATGGAAGAGTTTCTTCCCTTTGCACCAGCAGTTACTCTCGGCCTTGCTTTTATGTGCTGGAGACGGCAGGATTTCTTGTTGAAATATCATCACCACCCCGGGCTCCATCAGCTCACAGGCAGCCATATTTAGGAGGGAGTCAGAAGGGGAACAGGGGGCGTGAGTGTGTGTACAAGCCAATATTCCCCTGTCTAATTTATATTTTACATTTCTGTAAAATCATGCTTAGAGTATTTTGGTAATCTCAGCTGAGATTAAGTATAATGCTGTACATTTAATTGATATAAGTGGTTTCAATTCTCCTTAATATGACAAATCTCCAGTGTGAAATATTCTTAGTTAATGATCAACATAAAATAGAGTTCATTTTTAATGTGAGTACAAGATTTGAATTAATTTGTAGCTAGAGTGGGGTTATTAAATTGTGTGTTCGCTCGATGCACAGGCACACATGTGGTCACCCATGTGGGGTACATGTACAGTCATGAATATGGACCAGTGGATACATGGGTGCTCCGGGTAAGAACACCCACTGCATCTTTCTCTCTCTCACTCTGTCTGGAAGTAACCCTTTAACCACTCCCATGTAAAAACCTGCCAAACTCGGGTGACCCTCTTTGCAACTTCTTGGTCTTTGGTGCAAAGTGGCTGCTTCATGTCTTCAGCTTCGCTTTGGGACTTAAGAGCATGACGTCATAGTGTCATACCAAAGCTGGACCCATGCTGCCAAGCTGTGCCCTCCCGGGCCACTTGCTCCTCTCAACTTGGTTTCCTTTTAATATTGTCACTTAGTGATTTGATTTATTGTTAATATTTATTTATTTGCAAGGGAGAGAGAGAGAGAGAGAGAGAGAGAGAGAGAGAGAGAGAGAGAGAGAGAGAGAGAGAGAGAGAGAGAGTGGGTATGCCAAGGCCTCCAGCCACTGCAAATGAACTCCAGATGCCTCTTTGTGCATCTGGCTTTGTGTGGGTACTGGGGGATCAAACTTTGGTCATTAGGCTTTGCAGACAAGTGCCTTAAATGCTGAACTATCTCTCTAGGCCCCTTATTTATTGATATGGGGAAAACGTGGCTGGGCCAGGGGCTCTTGTCACTGCAAACAAACTCCAGATGCACACGCCACTTTGTGCATCTGGCTTTCAGAGGTGACTGGGGAATTCAACCTGGGCCACCAGTTTCTCCAAGCAGCACCTCTAACCACTGAGCATCGCCCCACTTGATTTCTGACACTGAGTTATTGACCTGAAATTAGCACCTGCCTTCGTATGATCAAAGCCATATGATCACGAACACCATCTGGAGAGTTCGACGAGTCTCGGGTCGATGAAGTTCCTGGCAAAGTCATGTCCAGGAGGACTGCATGGGTGGAGGGAGGGGGTAAGCTAAGAGCCTTGCATTCCTCACTTCTGCACCCAGGGCTCCCTAGCAAGTCTTCCTAGGAAACCAGGGCCATCTCGATGAGGCATGCTCACAGCCCTCACTGCCTGCCTGCACCACCTTGTGAAAACGGAGAGCAATTTTCTAACAACTGTTCAAAGAGAAAGAAGAGGAATAAGCTTTGGGGATAAATGCCAAAGCGAATCTGAATATTGCATAAACCATGCGTGGGTTGGAGGCAGCAACTTGCAGAGAGATCTCTGTTGCTACTGGACCCTTGCTTCCTCTTGCAGCTGGGACACAGGGCTAAAATTCCAAAAAGTTCTCGGTGATGTGATCCCATTGGGAGATGCCTTCACTGTGCAAGCTGACCCCTGCAGCCCTGAAATAATCTCCAGTTTGTACTCACCTCTTTAATGATGGTGGGATTTGAATCCTAATAACATTGAGGCTTCCCCACCCCCTTCCAGAGAGCCCAGGCGTGGGTACAGGAGGCTGTATGCAGTTTCTATTGGTTTATGCGGCTGCAGAAAGAATCTTTAATCACATATACAATATTATTGGCAACACTGTGCAATAAAAAGGCTGAATGCTTCGTTTTTCTGAATTTCCTTTTATATTTCAAAATCGCTTTTCTTTCAAATTAGTGTATCCTATACATTTTCTTAAAAGGAATTACTTTCTCCCCCTTTGTTCGCTTACCATTTCTTTTGAAATTACCAGCTCTGGGGGCTGCAGACGTTCAAATGCTTTGCATACGAAATGAAAGGCTTGCGCGTGTTAGGTTGCAATTTTTAAGAATGGCATAATTTTAATTAGAAATGTATAGATGAATAAAAATAATGCAGCTGCACATTACTAATTAGCTATTTTATTACTCTTTGATTTAAAAAAGAAGTATGTTTGCGTCTACCAAGGCAGAGCAAAGCGAGGGGGGGGTTGATGGCTTCCTTCCATAAGGCTCCCAGGAAGAAGAGAGTGACAGAAAACCCACAGGGTCCTGATGGAGGATGACAAGGGGAAAAGATTGGGGTTGGGGGAGAAAGGAAGAGATGCTCTGAGAAACAGAACATGATCTCTCTTTGAAATCCCATATTGGGCAGGAAACAGCCTGGCATTCGGAGCTCTCACCGTTCCTTAAGTGTCCCAGGAACGCTAGCCAAACGGGAGCTTTGCCTTCCTCCCTGGCATTTCTAGATAAAGAAATCCGAGGCTAGCCCTGCGGTACCTGCTGCGTGCTTCAAAAGGAGTCCATCTTCGGTGCTTTCAGCAGAGATACATGTGTGTGTGATTGCGGCCCCTGGGAAGCAGTTCACCCCTTGGGTTTTGTTTGGTCTAGGTAAAGTGGGCTGTCCCCTGGAGGGACTGCAGAGTTGTAAAGCTGAGGCTTGGTCACCAGTTCCTGACCTGGCTCCCTACCCAGCACCCCCTGCTAAAGCTGTATGATGTTACATGGGTCTAGGGCTTGCAGGAGGCTTTTGGTTGCTACGCCCCCCTTCCCAACCAAAGTGGCAGGTAGGATCTCTACATCCAGGCTCCTTTCTGGGAAGATGAGGCTAGTCCAGCTGTCTTCATAGCCAGGGAGGACACAGTGGCATATGGTCAAGGGCATCTGTGACCTTGAAACAAAAGGAAGCGCAGAGTCTTCTCTCTGCATCTACAGCCTGTGTGTGGCCTGAACATTGTCTCACCAACCAGGATAGAGACTGCTTCTTCCATGCCTGGCTCTGGGCTTTTAATCATCCCATCTCATTTATTTCACAGAGCTCCAACATGGTCTTTATAAACTATACCAATAGATTCTAAGTCCAACCACTTTCTGGCTCCAGGCTCCCACCCTTGGGGTTGAATTAACCCCTTAACCTCCTGTTGTAGTCAGCTCATACTGCTGAGACAGACATCCAACTAGACACAGTTTATGGGAGGAAAAGGTCTTTTTTTTTCAAGCTTGCAGATCCGGGGTAGATTCCATAAATGGCAGAAGCTGGCTCCGTTTCATAGATCCAAGCAGAGAGAAACCACCAACCAGCCAGCACCACAAGCAGGCCAAACCCACCAGAGCTCAAACTGCTCTCCTCACAACTTTGGGTTGGAATTCAAATCCTCCCTGAGTGACACCCCCGACCTGTAGCAGGAGTCTGCCTAGAGAGGCCGAAGCTGCAAGCTCCATTTTAATGAAACACCCAAGTCTACCTGGCCATACACTTTAAACTATCACATTCAAATTACCACACCCACCGTCCTGCAGCAGCATTTGGAAAGGTCTGGAAACCTCATGAGGGATACAGAAGCAGAGAAGCGGTCAGAGAGTACATGGAGGCCAGACTTACTGAAATGCCTCTCCTCGTCAGACCAAGCACCAGGGCTGTTCTCACCCTGCGTTGTGAAGACCCCAGGCACGGTTTTGGCCTTGATGGAGGCATTCCCATGCTGTGCAAATCAAGGAACCAGAAATCAAAGCTTCCTTGTACCTGAGAAGAGGTGCACTGGAAATGGTGCGGGGTTACCAGAGGAGCCTCCAGAATGTGAACCTTCTGCAGGGGGACATCTTCCTGGAGAGGCAGAGGGCCTTCCCCCATTAGAAATGGTTTGTGGCCAGGAAGCTCCAGGCTGTCACGTCTCATTGCACAGCCCACTCATCAACAGAGAACTCGGTTGCTTTCTGACCTGAGGAAGCCAGCATCTGTTCCCAGCCCTCCCCTCAGAGCAGGAACAGAGCCAATGGCTGTGAAGTCTGCTTAGCTGGGTACAAAAGATGCTGGCAACTGACCAAAGTTGGAAAGGAGTCCTGGTTTGATTTGAAGGAACTATTTTTTTAATGAGGTAGAAAAAAAGTAATTGAATTACATCCAATTAAAAAAATGAGTTCCCACATTCTTTAAGAAAAAAAAATTAAAAAAATTTAAACAAGTTGTGTCTTGTTAGAGACATTCAGTCTTCAACTCAGCATACGGAACAATACACACAACCCTGGGTCTGGCTTGGTTAATAGTTTTTAAAAGTTGTTCCTTTCACACTGTGAATGACAGACATATATTTCTCAAAAATCATGGCTCTAATCTCTTTGGCCAACATTTTAAAATCATCCCTTCTTTAAATTAGAGAAATATGATTCACCAAGGTGACAGTATCCTTTGGTTTCTGCTGATGTGAGCCCTGTCCTGAGATGAATCTTCAAACCAGGCACAATTTGGGGGAGGAAGGTATTTATTGAAACTACAGATTGAGGGGAAGTTCTGTAACAGCAAAAGAGGCTGGCCCTCTTTCATAGGTCCAAGCAGAGAGAGAAACCCATCACCTACACCACACATACAGAACAGCAAACAGGCAGGGGGGCCAGGAGAGAATCTCTTCCCCTTTATATAACCTTAGGGTGGGGCCTTGCAACCCTTACCCAGACTTAATGGCTTCCTGAATCTCTGGAATTTCCTTCCTGCTTGGCCCACACAGGAAAGGATGTTTACTTCCAGTTTCTTTGAGCTTCTTTACATCCTGCCCCGTGCTGAGAGGCTGCCTTCCTGTAAACATCCTCAGAGACCCACCCAAGATAATTAAAAAGATCCAAGTTGACAACAAAACCTAACCATCACAATAACCATCATAGTGACACCCAATCCTGGAGACAAGCCATGGTGGTTCTTTGCTGGAGGCTTCCCTGACCCCCTTTCCTGGGAAGCAGGAAAGGTATGCAGAGTGCCTCTGGAAAGTGACGAATGACACCCTGGCTGGCAGTCCTGTGCACACACTTCCTCCCTGAGTGTTCCTGCAGAGTCCTTGGCAGGGCTCCTGCGCCCTGTTCAGCCTCTGGTCCTGTTTGCCCATCTTCCCCAGGAAGCTGTTAGCCTGAGTAAACACTCCTTCTCCCGAGTGACTCGCTCTCTGCACTCCAGGATTCAGTTCCTTTGCAAGGTAAATAACTATAAATATTAAAACATGTCAATAGCTTTATTAATAAATGACTCCTGGGTATCTAACAGATTCTGCAGTGTGTGGTGGGCTTCAGCACATTCCTTCCTATGGCTTAACACTGTTAGCTGAATAGATTCTGCCTAGTGTATCAGAAAACATAGCACTTGGATTCCCCAATATATCAGCTATCTGGAGTATGTAATCATGCTTTTGTTTTTGGGGATGATTTTTTTTCATTCAATTTGGGGTTCATATGACACATACTGCCCGAAGTTAGTATAGACGATCTCTAACTGAGAAATACAGGCTGTGCTGCCTGCATTCACCTTAGTTTTAGAACATTAACCTTCCCCTTCCTAACGTCCCACCAAAGGAAAGCTAAATAAACTCTCCTTAAAGGAGCGTTTTCAAAAATCCTACGATGGCATACATTTGTTTCTTATTTGTAGTCGGCTTGATATGAATGTCATATTATTTTCCTCAAGCTTCATTCTAGCGTTTTTAAAGGAATTGTCTTATCACATTTCTCCAAGAAAACTGAGAATTATGTTCTTAAAACCAAGTCAATTATCTACATAGTGTTTTCTAGAAAATCTTACTCACTTGATTCCTATCTAGCTTTAAATCTCATTTCAGAATAAAACCAAAAGAAGGAAGAGTTTAAAAATTCTTTGTGGACTGGAGAGGTGGCTCAGCAATTCAGATGCTTGCCTGCAAAGCCTAATGACCTCGGTTTGGATTTAATTCCTCGGTACCCATGTAAAGCCAGATGCACAAAGTGGTGCATGCATCTGGAGTTTGTTTGCAGTGGCTGGAGGCCCTGACACACACATTCTCTCTCTCTCTCTCTCTCTCTCTCTCTCTCTCTCTCTCTCTCTCTCATAAATAAATAAATAAAATATTTAAAAATTCTTTCTGATGCTGTTTTTTATTTTTATTTTAATATTAATGAGAGAGAGAGAGAGA